>CAUYSK010034217.1:0-25655 GCA_963575035.1 Avahi laniger
GCAGTCCCAGCTACTCGGGAGGCTGAGGCAGAAGGATCGCTTGAGCCCAGGAGTTTGAGGTTGCTGTGAGCTAGGCTGACGCCACGGCACTCTAGCCCAGGCAACACAGTGAGACTCTGTCTCAAAAAAAAAAAAAAAAAAGATACCATTCTTTCCAAATTAATGTACAGATTTATTGCAAATTTCAAATCCAAATACCAATGCAATTTTTCAACTTTTCCAAATGATTCTAAGATTCATCTAGAAAAATAAAATGTTGAGACTAGCTTTTAAAAAATGTTAAAGAAAAGAATAATGAATGAGGATTTGGCCTACTAGATATAAAAACTTCTATGAAACTATAGTAATTTAGATGATGTGGTAATAGCACAGGACTTGACAGATTAATAGGACAGACTAGATAGTCCTGAAATAGGACTAAAAATATATGAAACCCTAATGAAGAATGATAAATGGAAAATCACATACCATAAAAATGCTGGAAGTAACATTGGTGAATATAAAACTGATTTAAAAGCAATAGAATACATCACCAAGGAAAAGACACATAGGTTTGACTGTCTAATTTGTTAAATTTGTATATCACTGAAATAAAGCTTATCTAATGTCACATCAATAATATTTTTAAAGGTAGCAACAAAACTCTGTATCAGAAAACGCCATAAAAACATTTAAAAGCAAACTTAATCTTGAAAAAATATTTGCAACATATATGACAAGTTAATAACTTTACCATGTAAAACAATATTCACATATCAATAAGAAAAATAAGAACATACTATGTTTTCATTGCTCATTGCTGCTGTAACAAATGACCATAAATATAGTGGCTTAAAATGGCACAAATTTATTTTCTTACATTTCTGGAGGTCAGAAGTCCAAAATCAGTCTCACTGAGCTAAAGATGTCCGCAGGGCTAGTTCATTCTGGAAGGTCTAGAAGAAGCTGCCTTTCCCTGCCTTTTCTGGTCTTTAGACACCACCTGCATCTCTCGCCTTCTGACCCTTTCCTCCATCTCCAGAGCCGGCAGTGTAGTATCTTCAAGTCTCTCTCCTCTGACCTCTGCTTCCATCATCACTTTCCTGCTTTGATTCCAGCCCCCTTGTCTCCCTGCTGTAATGACTCCAACTGGATAATCCAAAATAAGCTTCCCAACTCAAGGTCCTTAATTTAATCACATCTGCAAAGTTTCTTTTGTCATGTAAGGAAATAGAGTCACATGTTTTGAGGGTAAAATTACAGACATCTTTGGGAGGCCATTATTCAGTCTGCCACACATCAATAGAAAAACAAAGAAGAGATAATATACGGGAAAAAAACCCAAATCAATGGCCAATAAATCTATGAAACACATAGTCAATCTCACTAGGATTCGAACAACTGGAGAATAAAACAATGGCGAAATACTTCTCTTACCTAATAAATTGACAAAGATTTATTTTCTTCATTATACTTTTTTTTTATTTCAGCATAATATGGGGGTATAGATGTTTACTTTTTATATTTTCTAGATTTTTAATAAATATTATTACTGTTATCATCATTCTTTTAAAGATAGTTTAAAAATTCCAAAGCGAGGGATGACAGATGTTGGCCATTGAGCCTTAGAATTCTGAGTGGGATGAAAAATGGAGTGTTACCCGCCCCCAAATGGCAGCTCCCACACATCAATCGGAGACAAGCCATGCACGTTCTTTCTTTCAGAAACAAAGCCAGCCGGCACCATGTGCAAATCAGTCTCTCACAGTCATGCACCGTTGCCAGGAGAGGAGTAACACAGAACAAGTTCAAGCTCAGAACCCCAGACTCGGAGTAGAAACAGGTTTTCCTTCCTGCTCTGGGGCCTAGAAAGGATTATGGGCATATTACAGAGCCCGCCTGAGTCAGACGGGAGGAAGTAAACAATATGAGTTTTAATTAAATTCTAACACAGGACGAAGAAACTAATTGGAGCAACTGAAGAATACGGCAAATAAATGCATCAGACACAGCACAGTTCGCATTGCAACTTTTTTCCACTGGGCAAAAACAAATGTAAATTTTGATCCAGACTCCTAGAAGAAATACTCACTCCAAATGTGAGTTAGTTCTACCTGATGTTATTTGTCAATAAGCTAATAGAAAATTAGCTTTATAATAACAGGATTTTTTTTTACTGTTTTGTTCATTGCTATATGTCCCTTAGAGCCTGGCGCCTAGTAAGTACTCAATAGGTAATTGTTAAATTTTGATTGGACCAATAGAATTACTATAAACCTTAATAATAGTTATTTTTAGGTTAATTGACTTATCACAGGATTCGAACTCATAACAAATCAGAGCCAACATTGAGGAACTAAAGAACATATCTTGTACACTAGAGGGGGTATTACTTTAGGGAAATCTTGTCTCAGAATCCGGAAAGGAACTTAAACCTCTTCTAATCAGGCCCTTTTGTTTAGCATGACAGAATTAATATCTCAGAGCCTAAAGTGAGTCACCGAAGGACACACCTCTAATTGATAGCAGAACCGAGTCACTGCCGCCTAGCAGAGGGTCTGTTCCTCTCTTTCCTCACCCTGACTGCAAGGTCAGATGCTGCCAGATGGCAGGTAGAATCATGTTCTATTGGGCCAGCTATATGGCTCCTACATCTCTCTCTTCACAAAATATGACCGCTCCCCAGGTTGCTCCACACTCTATCCCTAGCACCTGCCATGTTCCTATTGCTAATTCTAAAACTTAGTATAGGCGGAGTTACTTTTCTTAAGACTAATAGTAAAGATCTTTTTTTCAAATCAGTTGCCAACTGCTTTTGAAAACAGCCCAAGGAACATCCTTTCTCAAGACACTGAATATTGCAAGCCCAGTAGACTTCCTGCTCCTTGTAATTGTGTTATTCATCCTTGAAGTCTCTGCATTTGACATTTTGCCATTGTCGGCTCATTAAATAAATTACTTATTAAAATAAAAGAGCGTCCTACAGTAAGTGTCTGGCCTGCTGACATCCAGCTGAGGAATGATTCCAATAGGTTTTCAGTACTGTCTGATTATACCGAGTCAGCTTGGCTGGAGCAGCCAGCCCCCAAGCAGCTCGGCAAGGCTGGGGACACACAGAAATTGAGGGCACAGGTTACGTGGCCAGGCCATCACTGCTTACGGTGAAGGGAGACACTTTACAAATTGAGGACCAAAATCATACTATTAGGCCATTGTAGACTACTTTTGGCTCTTAGTGAAAATCTGTAATTTACAAATTACCTTTCTTATATTCAGGAAAAAGACCTAGGCAGGTAAATTGCCAGGGTGTCTCACAGATAGAAGTTGACAGTGGCCCACCAGAGACAGGACAATGCCATCATGAACAGACTTCAAGGCAAAGGGAAGACTTGAATTCTCTCTCCTCTCACCTCAAATTTTTCTAAAACTAAAATTCAAGCAGCAAACATAACATTTGACACATGAGATGCTCCCCCACTCCTTTTTCACCTGTTCCTCTGAAATGTGAAGCAGCAAGTGTAGATTTCTGTGACTCTGTGCAAGGAAAATCGGAGCAGGTAAGGTCTTAGCTGAGCTGGGAATGTGATAAATATTTTCATGGACTGCTGAGTCTCACTAATTGGATACTTTAATGAAACCTGAGGTTTCTCTTTGTAACTTCTAAGACCCTTTTACCCTTACAGCTTGTATGGGCAATTTTTCAAATAAAAGAATGTGAGATCCAGGAGCATCTATTTTTTATTTTATTTTCAAACAAAAGATCTAGTGGTTAATTGACAATGGGATTTAATAGAGAAAGGAGCTTTGCTTTTTCCTGCTGTCTTTAGAATAGCTGATAAAGAGTATTTCTTTTCAGTGTTCACTCAAAATAAAATTAACATTAGTTGAACATTAAGTACTAAGGAAAAGCCCACTAGCTCTTTCTCACTTCCCCACCATCCTAATCTTACCATTTCCTCTGTTAACATACTAGACAGAAAGATGTCTCCTCCTACTGTACCTAAACAAATCAGTGTACAGGGAAGTGATTTATCATTCATGAAAAGCAATCAGATCGCTTGGGGCTGACAGCTGTTCCCAAAATGCAGCTGAGAAACAGACCTTTGGCGAAGTGTAAAATTTGGAACAAAATCATATTACTGTACTTCAGCTGGCAATAAAAGAGGCTGAAAGTGAGCTTAATAAACAAAATACCATGCAGCCTGAAATGTATTAGCTAGTCTACATTTATAAACAAAAATGGTCATTTTTCCCAATCTCCCTAGGTTACTTTCAGTCAAACAAAATATCCAGCAAAAGTAAAATGCTTTCTTTAGGATTTGTTTTTTTAGGATTTAGGTAGATTTTTGGTAAAGACTATTTTTTCTCCCACAAAATTCATTATGGGAAATGTACCAGAGAGGAAAAAAAAACAATGATGAAACATGAACAAAGGTTAAAGAGGGACGCGGCTTTTACTAGAAAAGGAAGAATTCCAGTATATTGTGGCCTCTGAGACATAATTCATTTCATTTTCCATGTCAAGAATGCTTTCCCATATCTCTCTGCTTGTCTAAGATCTACTGTCCTTTCAAACAAAATATAGATCCTCATCGAACCTCCAAAATGCTACAATTCTGAAGTGATTTTCCTGACTGCTCTGGCCCTCAGTGATCTCACCTTCCCTTGAACTCAGCTAACATTTCTATCGGCAGCCACCCCCCCACCCCACTTTCCCCCCCGCCCCCGTGTCCCCTCACCTCTAACCTCTCTTTCTGTCGCCACCTCAACCTCCATTAATCACATTGAACCCCTTGCCCTATACCCAAAGCAAAATATATTTTTTTCATGCCTCTGTGTTTCTTTAAACGCTGATTCCTTGGCAAAGAAATGTCCTTCCCCTCTTCTTCATGGCCAATCATATTGAGTCTTCAGGACCGAATTCAATGTCCACGTCTGCCTTCACTTGATAAGCATTTAGTGAGCTGCTTGCTGATTCGTGCCTGAACTGATGGCTTGGGGTAAAGATATGAAAAAGACACCGTTTTCATTATAAAGACACCCATATATTCTTAGTACTAAAGACCCAAATCTTTAACCTGTTCTAAAAATCACCGTGTTATGCGGCCCCCAGCCACCTTGCTAGCTGCCACTCCTCCCCTCTTTGCCTGGGCTCCAGCCACACTGGCTTTCTCTTGTTCCCAAGCCCTCCACGGTCCCTCCAGGCTCAGGACATCCATAAACCCCATGTGCTCCTATCACGCACTCATCTTTGACTAGCTAACTCCTGCTCTGCCTTACTTCTCGGCCCCTACGTGCCATTCTCAGGGACATCTTTTCCAAGTGTTTGATAAGGTCCAATTCTCTTACTAAGCACTCTTACTGCACCATGTAAGTCTTCTTCAAAATAGTAATGAAAGTTCTAATTTTCCAACTGTTTATTGCTTCTTCTATAAAGCCATAAGCTGCATGTAGCATAACCTTTGTGTCAGTTTACCAGTAAATCCACAGGACCTCTTATAGCGTCTGTACATGTTAACATTCAGTAGCTATTTATGGAATAAATAACAAAAAATATTGTGTGGAAGAGAAAAAAAAAGTCCAGTGGATAAGACGACAACAAAGCCCTTGAATACAATGGAATGTGTGGGTACGGGGAGTTGTGTATGACATAGGACCTCCGAAATGGACCTGACTTAAAAGAAGGCCATTGATGACCTTCATGGAAACAATTTCTTCTGATCATCAGAAAACAAAGTCAGATTGAAATTGGCCAAGGGGTGAATGGGAAGTGAAGCAGAGACTGACCACAATAAGTGAAGACTCTCCTTTTAAGAAATTTAATTGTAGGGTGGCTAGAGGGAAGATCTAGGTCGGAGAGCATATTTTTTTTTATGAGAGACTAAAAAATATGTATGTGTTGATGGAGAAGAGTTAGAGAGATGAAGAGACTGGATAATTAGCGGCTCTAGATCCCTGAAAATCTACAGGAGATAGGAAATGGAACAGAGGAAAGAGGAATTATCCTTAACAGGCAGAGGGACTTCTCTTTAAGTAGGAGAAAAGGATGTTAAAATGTATAGGAATGCAACGTTCATTCCATAAATATTTACTGAGCATGTATAATAAGCCTGACACTTCTCTAGGTTCTTGTCTTTCACTGGTAAATAAAGCAAACAAAGATCTCTACCCTCATGACACTTATATTCCAGCAAAGAACAGCAGACATAATATACAAGCAAATTACACAGTATATTAGAAAGTGATGTTTGTTATAGGATAAGGGAACTAATCTGTATATGTGGAGAAAGTGGAATGGAATTTTAAATACGGTGGGCCTTATTGAAAAGCTGACAATAAAGCAAAGACATAAAAAAAGAAGAGAGAGTTAACCAGGCAGCTCTCTGGGAGAAGAGTCGTCCAGGTAAGAGAACAGCTAGTCCATAGGCTCTAGGTCGGAGCTTGCCTGGCATTTAGAAGGAAGACTAGAAATTGATGGTGTTGCATGCTAACAGCTCTGAAATTCTCTTTGTGAAGTAAAAGTAGAATTTATCTGCTGCCAAAGGAACTGAGGCTTGGCTGGAGAAAATAGTGAAACTTTGTATTAGTGGCTGTTGAAAGTAGAAGCAGGTACATACATGAGATGTGTAAAGGACTCCTGGCAGCACTGACAATTAGAGAACAGTCCAGAGTCCACGTATTTGCACCCACAAAATTCCTCTTCCATAGCCCAGCCCCAAGAACTAGGAGAGCAAAGAGGTGGACCTATCTAAAGAGAGGACGACGTCCCAAGAAACTGGTCAGAGAATTATTCCTGTGATGGACTGGGGGGTTGGAAAATAAAGGGAGTAGTGCCAAAACAGAACAGAGGCACCCAGAGAAGTGGAGAAAACCTTCTCACTTCCACAACTCCCCCAAAGAGCTACCGCTCCCTCTCGTGCATCCATAGCAGGTTCCACTACGCGAGTCACCATGTTGATTATGTCACACTCGATTTTGCTCATGTGTAAGAATATCTTATTCTCCTTGGGCTCTCCCCTGAGGCTTTTCCCAATGCCTGATCAAAAGTAGGCACTTAGAATGTATTTTCTGACTTAAATAATAAATTAAATAGCATGCCACTCTTGTTTTGCTACCTGTTATAATTATTTACTTTTCCATGTACATGATCTATCTTCTATATGCTATTATGTAGGTTAAAAGCAGGAATTATGCCTTGTAGTTCTTTGTTTCCCTGGGAGTATGCCCTGGAAATAGAAGAAACTCAATAATTTTTTTGTTATTGTTGTCGAAGAGAAAAAATGATTAAGACAGTAAAGCAAGGTCAATTTCTAGAGTTCTCTCTCCCCGAAGCAATCATAAACCTGTAGTTGAGTAACTGTAAAGTTTTGAGACCAGAGCAGAAGAAAATGATGTAATCGAAAGAACTACAGTGACAAGTGTTGAAAAGGATGATCCTGGAGATAAATGGCTCCTTGTGTCTCCAACATCACCAAGTACTTCCAGAAAATTATTTCCCAGGATAGCACGCTCCCTGGGGTTAAGAAGGGCGTTTTACAAAATCATCACGGCTTGATGGAACTATCCTTCAGGACAGTGATTCTCCAACTGTGGTATGAGCATCCTCAGGGGAATTGAAGCTGATTCTGAAAATATGAGAAGCACCACGGTAAACATGGTACATTTGAAAAATATTCCTAGATGTCAAATTAAAACATATTATTAACATCAAAACAATTGCAGATGTCTTGTGAGATATAAATTGGGAGTAAACTTTAATGATAAAAATTAAACTGTACATAATGTAAGCCAATGTGGCCGCTGCTCCTATACCTGGTATGTGATGGAGAGATTGGAGTTAGGGAGGTCGGGGGTGGATATTCATTTTCTCAAATTCACCTAGCACTTCACTAGGTGAATGTGAAAAAGTATTGCATTATATTAATAGTCACTATTAATAGCTCCTTGCTGATAATTAAATATCAAGCAACTTCTTGAGTCAATTGAATTTTTAAGTGGATTTTACCACCAGACACAGAACACCCTGTGAAAATAGCTATCCCCGCTCCCAGGACAAGTGTATCCCCTTCGACAAATACGTGAATTGTTCTCCAGGTAGGATACTACCTTATGCAAATATAGGCAGTGCATATCAAATAAACACAAAACAACTCATTTGCCCTTATAGAAGTGTTAATTCCTTTTACTTGGATCCCCACAAAAGCTTTGACTGAAATGTTCATTGTGTTGTCGTAATGCAGAAGCAGGCCTAGATCCATAAATTCAGCTAATTGGAAAAGGATAACCAGATTGCATGCTTCAGTATTAATACTACAATTGTATTAAACCAAGTTGTCAGTAGGCTTTTTCTCTCCACACATTGATTTTCTAGCTCTGTGTTCATGGGCTTATGCTATATGCGTCATCTATTATAAGTTTAAATTGTACTTCACAGTAAGGCGTAAATTATAAGTTAAAATATAATTAGAAAAATTGAGACTTTGAGGCAGTGAATAAAAGGGAACATGGACAGTTCTCATCCTTCTTCTCAGTTTATGTTCCCAGAAGCATCAAAGCACTCCCATCCCAAGCCCCGGAAGAAAAGGACCCAGCAAATATGAGTACACATTCTAAAATGAGTGTAACTGCTCAGAGAAAAAAATGTTTAAAGAAAATAAAGTGAAAGAGATTTACAATGTAATTTTTTATTTAATGCCCCATGAAAAGCCAAGAGTAAAGAATAAAAAATACCTGGGGACAACTTCTTAGAAATTTATAATTTATTTATTATGCTTATTTTCAAACTTCTGCTTTCCCCCTAAAATATTTACATCATTAAAATTCAATATTCAAACATATATGTAGATTTATCTAAAGTAAATTAAATTTAGATGAGCTTGCATTTATGTTTGTTTAATCCACTTATATATTTATTATTTGATCATCAGAACATTAGCTAATGATTTCCAAAGACTGGACTGTAAAAGTAGGCTTTTTATGAAACTCATGAAGTATATTTTACTATCTTGATTAGTTGAATGTTAGTCATTTTAATCAAATTACCTTATTCAATTGCCAAATGAGCCATTTTTATGGAAAGAGCTGAAATGTATTTAAAGAAAACCACACTAAACTTTAAAAATGTTCTCATTGATCTTAATACAAAAACAATTTAAAGTCAATTTTGGCCGGGCGCGGTGGCTGACGCCTGTAATCCCAGCTCTCTGGGAGGCCGAGGTGGGCGTATTGTTTGAGCTCAGGAGTTCGAAATCAGCCTGAGCAAGAGCCAGACCCTATCTCTACTAAAATTAGAAAGAAATCAATTGGACAACTAAAAATATATAGAAAAAATTAGCCGGGCATGGTGGCGCATGCCTGTAGTTCCAGCTACTTGGGAGGCTGAGGCAGGAGGAGCGCTTGAGCCCAGGAATTTGAGGTTGCTGTGAGCTAGGATGATGCCACGGCACTCTAGCCCAGGCAAGAGAGTGAGACTCTGTCTAAAAAAAAAATAAAAAGTCAATTTTGTGTTAGTTTAGACATATTCAATCAGCAGGATGAACTAAATTATTCAACAGTAAATACTAGGAATTTTTCCCTTTGTACAATTACCTGGGTTAAGCAATCAAGGCACACAGTCCCAGAGATCTCCTATCCAAGTCACACTAAGATTTGGTTTCTCAAAGGTCACTTCCTTCATGCTTTTTCTTTCTCAAAAGCCCACAGCAAATTTTTCAAGGATTCTCACTGCCAACGGCCTTTCCTTAGTCTTAAAGTAAACTTCTTCATGGCATACTTCCTGTTGTGTTCCCTCAATTACCTTTCCCTATTTCAGGTTTTACCTAGAGGGGTTTGCTACAGGGTATCCTTCTTCTTCGACAAACACAACATAATCTTAACAGCTCCCCCAAGAGTCTAGCAAAAGCCCATGCTGTTTGGAAGGTGCCTGTGGTGTGTTCAGTGTAATTTGAGTTACAGTCCTTGGCTTTGATTCTCCACTCTCCACACAGCACCAGATACAAAGAGACAGGTAGAAAGTATCTGCAGTGAAGCTAACCTTCTCTATGTAATTTCACTTGCATTATTTCAAATTGGATTTCTGTTTTAACGTGCATTTACATATTGGGCCCAGAAATTCAACAGTTTTAAGTGCCTCTGAACCACAATTTAATCATGATCAAGGAAAAAGTAAAACGAAATTAGATTTTGACACAGATGAATTTATTTGTATTTATTACAGCATAATCTGAAATGGATGCAAAAGAATCCTCGAATTAGGAATTATAGCTTGAGTATGAAGCCTAACTCCTATTTACATGTAATACGTGCAATGTGCCACAGTTTAAACCTCACTCAGCCTGTTCTGTCCTCAGCCTGACAATGGCAGGCTCTGGTCAGCAATGTCCTAAAAGCCCCACAGAAGTCCCAGACAGGAAACATAATTGTCTCTCCTTGCCACTATCATATTCATGACATAGATTGGAGAAGGATACCTTCAAAGGAGAATGGTTCAAGAGATGTACAGTCTCCAAGGATACCAATGGAGAAACCAAGTAAGACTAAAAGAGGAAAAAAGGGTTTTCATCTTTCCCTAAACCATCCTTGTCCTACACCAACACACATAGTATCTACCATACCTTGTACTTAATGGGTGCTCAATAAATGTTCAATCAGCAAAATAAGCAAGCAAATAAAAGAAGAACCACCCTTATACTCAGGCAAAAGGGATGCCAACTTTAGAGGATGTCATACTTAAGACATGTCCCACTCTGGTCCCCGTATAGCTGCATCCCTCCCCTTGGGGCGAAGGGGACATGTCCACCAGAACATGTGCCCATCCCCTGCCCTGACCATTCTCTGGGAGTGGAGGACCTTAGAATTTCCTGCCCAAATGACCTCGAGCCACTTCCGGGGCCTATGCCATCCTTCTCCCAGGGTTTCCCTTCCAAAGGCTAGCTAGACTGGTGGACACACTTCCAGGGGTTGCCAAGGAGCAGCCGTGTGGCAGGAGTCGGGGAGCCGTTATGGGCACAGCTTGGACCTGTGACTCCTCTGCTTGTATGTGAGGCCCCTCCCAGAGTTGGAGGAGTCAGAAGTAAGGAAAGAAAAGGAGGGAGCTGGTTCTGGGGTACCGGGTGTGGACTCTCCCAGAACCACTATAGTCTAGCTCAAAATTCTCAGGAATCTCAGAATTCTAAATTTGAACCTAGCTTCTGGCTCATTATAAGAATATATTTGTCACGGAAGGAGGATATAACATACTTTATTTAACATTTCATAAGCTTGTTTTATGACTTTTGAATACTTAGACATATAGTAGGTAGGCCTCCTTTTGTATTCTTGTCCCAGGCCCAACAATTGCTAGAGGCAGGTTTGTGTAGAAGAAGTAAGAAAAGGTGGGAAGAAGGATGGAGAAGAAAACAGGAAACAAGTAACAATAAGCTGTTTACCAGACAAGGACTAGGTATGATGTCTTCATATACTAGACTTAGCATCAAATAAAATGCCTGGAATGTTTCAGATGTTTAATATAACTTTATCGAATGACCAAATAATCAATCAGTCAATAATGCGGAAACAAAGCCAACTTTTCTGCAGACAAGTTATGGCCAAACTAGGGATCACAAAACTTTCCAGTTATGACCTCCAAATCCTTCAGGACCTGGTTTCAACCTCGAGCATAAAAAGACAAAATTGGTGACTAACGAATTGCACGTATGCATAGAGCCCTCCTGACAGGTGGACAGAGAATGAATTGACACCTAGGAAACATCCTCACATCTTAGGCTTCAGGCAGATTGAATAATCAATACAGAAGTAGGAAGGCCAGCTTCAGGACTTCCGAAATTGTAACCATTCAAGATGAAAACCTTAAATTTGCCGAGGTCAATAAAGCTGAAGAGGAAGTGTTCAGATGTATGGAAGAGTATTTCAAATAGAAAATCAGTTTGGTTGCCTGAATTTGGTTACTAACATTGTTAATCCAGGCATATTTGCTTAAATTTATTTAAAAATTCTATTTTGTACACAAGCATACTTGAGTAAGAACACAGGTTAATCTCTCCTCGCCACCTCCTACACCCACATCCATTTATCCACACAGTGGTTTTCAGTTCTGGTTCTCCAACCTAGAATCACTTGGAGGTATTTAAAAAATACCAATGCCTGAAACCCACCTGTAGAAATTCTGATTAAACTGGGATAGACCTGGGAATCAGTATTTTAAAAAATTGTTCCAGAAGCTTCTACTGTGCAACGTAGAATGGGAACTACTGAGCCCCGGGGAGTATAGCTATTTGGTTCATTAACCTACCTGGAACAACGACAACAAAAAAAAAAAACCTTAGAAAGGAGTGAAGATCCTCTGAGAAGGTGATCTGGAAAGTTCCCATCCAAAGGGATGGATATAGTAACACCACAGAGTTTTGGTTTCCAAATGTATCTCCTTGCTTTCACCATTGAAATTCATTCTGGTATTTTGCTGGGTACAGTGGTTCACACCTGTAATCACACCCAGCCTCTGGGAGGCCAAAGTGGAAGGATTGCTTGAGGCCAAGAGTTCAAGACCAGCCTGGGCAACATATTGAGACCCTGTCTCTAAAAAAAAATTTAAACATTAGCCAGGCATGGTGACACATGCCTGTATTCCCAACCACTTGGGAGGCTGAGGCAGGAGGATCACTTAAGGCCCAGGAATTTGAGGCTGCAGTGAGCTATTATCATGCCACTGTACTCTAGCCCAGAGTAAGACTCTGTCTCTAAAAAAATTAAAATTAAAAAAAAATTCATTCTGTTTTTGCACAACTGACTTTAAAATGTTTCAAAATCACTGATTTGCATTTCAATTTTCTAGAACAGTAACTATCCCCTCATATTTAGACTCATCTGAGTATTTACTGATATTCTCAATTCTTTGACTCATATTCATAATAAGAATTTTATTACATATTGAATAATACCATTGTTCTCTGCAGATCTCAAATTTCCATGAGCATTGGAGTCTCCAAGGTGACTGATAGAATTCACATTCTGAGCTCCACCCCAGAGCTCTCATTCAGTAAGTCTGCCAAGAGGTTCAGGATTTTGCATTTTGGACAGGTTTTTCAGATGATCCTTCAATTGGTGATGAGCAGACAACCCTTTGGAGAACTACTGTTCTCAGGGCACCCAGGTCCAATCACCAGACAAGGAAGATTTCTTCTCCTTCTGCTGCTCTTTGACATTTTGTAATAAAAAAAAAAAAAAAAAAAAAAAGGCACAGCCATTACAATTCTATCAGTCTCATGGGAAACTGATTACAGATAGCTTGATTTCCTTTGCTCTTGATAATGTTATTGACTACCACTGTTTCAGAGTCTATGATGTAGTCAAATCAGCTCTTATGAAATCCTGGCAAATTGATCAACCTTTTATGAAATCCTTGAGCTGATTGCTTGTCCCATTATCATTCTGTAATACAGGACACACAAAACAGTATATTACCAGTTAATGAATATAATCACACATATCATGCCAAAAATAAATAGATGATACCAGGAGTTTTCAGCAACTCAGCTTGCATTGATAGCTTAATGATCATGCAGGATTCCACCTGTCATTTCCTTATCTTTTGGGGCTGTTCCTAATTGATTATAGAGGGTAATAAAATTGGAAAGGCACCATTTGATCTTAAAGTCATATGGGTTGTTTCCTAACTTCTTAATTCTTTTAAATTGTCACTAATTAATTGCTTAATGATTTTTTCCGCTAGTTTCCCAGGTATCAGTGTAAGCTGATACAGTGCTTGCTGTCTTGCAGAGAGTTGTCCTTCATGATTTCTCAAAAGCAAAGCCTGGCAGCTGTGCAGTGACATCTGCAATTGTTAAATACGCCGTAGGTCCAAATAGTACTTCTTGATTTATTTCATTTACACTGTGTGACAATCCTATAAAGAAGGTACTATTGTCCCCATTCTGCAGGTATGGCAAGCAAGGTGCAGAGGCCTTCTTTTTCCCAAGGTCACTCAATTGACAAGTCAGCTGGGTTATGAATACAGCCTGGGTGTTCTGAATATTCATCCAATTCTCTTTCCACCGCATTACACTGCCAGTCATCTGGCTCTGCTCGTTCCACTGTACACCGGCATTCCAGGTACTCTTTAATTACCTCTTTGCCTGTCCTAGTCGGCCTTCCAATCTACTCTCACAGCTGAGACTTGTTCTAGCCAAGTGTTCACATCTGACCATTTCTATAAAAGGCAGAAATGAAAACTGTGTGGAAAGTTTCTGCCATTTCTCTGTCCTCTATAATTACTTTTTCTTTTCCTATCTATCAAGGGGTGATATTTTCCTGGTCATCTTTTTTTTCTATTACATTCATCATCTCCAAGTATTAATTGGCCACAACTGTGTGGTTGGCACCACATTAGGTGCTACTGTGGTCACACAATAAAATGACAGCCGCAGAGTGCCAAAGTCCCACTGGCTAAGACTGACAAACAGGAGGGGAAGTGCATGTGGGCAGGAGAGTTGGGCCAAAATTAACTCCCGTAAGCATGTGCTTTGACAAGGACCAGGTGCAAAATGGATGGGTGGGAGGTGGAGGTAGGGGATTCTGCTGTCCTGTCCTCAAAGCCTGGCTGCTGTCCTCTACTGTCCCCAAGAGAGGAGATGGACATTCGTCAAGGTGATTACTACATGTGCTGCTGATCAAAGGAACTCAGTGTTGGCTGCTCGGATGGACACCCACTCCCGGCTTCTCGAGGAAAGCCCTCTCTGGCTCACCTGGGCAACCTTGGGGTCAGTTGTCCCTGGCTTTGCCAGCTGTCTCTCATACGTACCCTCACAAGTATTCATTTTAACCATTGTTAGACTATATTTCATGATCAGTTATTGAAGTCCATTTGTGCAAGAACTCAACATGTGAAGATTTAAAATTCTAGCCAAGAGAAGCTATTTATTTACTCCATAAATAGTTATTGTGCATCCATAATATATGCAAAAGTCACTGTGCCTGGGGCTAAGGGAACAGAGATGACTAGATACAGATGTTTCCTGTCCTCATAGAGCTGACATTCTAGCTGTCTTGGAATTCTAGCTGTCATTTACAGATTTTTTCACATAATCATTTAATCTACTTTTCATCAGTGTGTAATGTAAAAATAATATTGTCTAGTGAAGTAGAATTTTAACTTTAATATTACAATGCCTAGGTTCCAGAGAGTCTGGTTAATTGGTCTTTGAGGAGGCATAGGCATTGACATTATTTAAAAATTTTCCCAGATAACTAATTGAATATGTCTCAGGAATTTAGAACCTACTCTGTTCTAGTGTCTTTTACTTCTACTGTTCCTAAGAATCACATGAGGATATTATTAAACCAGGGTCACAGACCTACTATATTAGAATAAAAGGATTGGGGATCTGTTTTTGTTTTTGTTTTAAGATGGGGTCTCACTGTGTTGCCCAGACTGGAGTGCAGTGGCTATTCACAGGTGCAATCATAGCACACTGTAGCCTTGAATTACTGGCCTCAGGCGATCCTCCTGCCTTATCCTCCCTAGTGACTGGGACTACTAACATGCACCCACCATACCAGGCCTGGAATCTGTATTTTTAATAAGCATTCCAGTAACGTTTATAATCAGACCAATTTAGGAAATACTGATTTTTGTCAAAAATGAAATATATCTTATCAATTGAAATGTGAATCTATCATAAATTCTCATTATAAGTTTTAAAAGTATAATCTTTTTATTATTAATGAGGCAGAATTTACTGTTATAATAGATCTATTTTTTTCTTATTTTTTTACATAACCAGTTGGTCAGAAGCTTTATGATAAATCTCATACCATTGTTATATGAAATGTCAGAATGAAGTAGAATTAAAATAAATATGGCCCTATATGTTGGTCTTTAGAGGGCCAAATAAAAAATGGAGTTTATCCTGGGAGCATTAACACAAATATAAATCAGCTTATTAAAATATGAAATGAATTAAGCATTATCAAAATGTAATTTTATGTTCAAATTCAGAACTTCTGATTTCCTGCTCACAAACTAACCAAAACATTTCTTGTTAAACAAAATTTAGTCATGACTTAAAAACTTTGAAGAAAAGCAGTCATTCAGAAAATTAAGGTCAACCAAAACCAGATGGCACCTATAGAATAGGGTGTTGATTTCTCTGTTATGCCAAGTTAAAAAAATAAAGAAATAAAATCTGTGTTGTAAGACAGTCCTTCTGTAAGGTATATGTCTCATCTAGGAATACATATGCATTTTTCAATAACCCAGACCTTTTAAATAGTACCCATCCTTTCACATTTCCTTCCAAGACTTCTGTTATTTGAAAATAAAGTTCCGGAAAGCACGGTTTTGGAAGGAAATGTGTTTTCATATCACATATCTAAGTTTTCTAAGGGTCTATTATACATACTGCATTTGCATTTGCATTTTCATTTACATCCATTAGAAAGAAAACATCTTTTTGCTATTTTACCATAGTCTTTTAAAGAACTTTATTTTTCAGCCTAGTGCTACTTTTGGAGAAAAATTTCCCAATTATGATGCATAAGGAAAAAAATATGTTCTCAAGGCTCAGTGACCCACTGAGACCACCAGAGAAAGTTTGGGAGAGGAAATGACACTGGCGAAAGAACCAAATGGTTTTGGTGAAGACGAAAGTGACAGATCCAGTTCCAGGGCAGCAAAGGACAATGAAGCAAGCAGTTGCTGTTACAGAGCTTTTTCGTCATTCATTTACACTACATCCTTCTATTATCTTGCAGATATAATGAGCAACCCAGAACTTTTCATTTAAAAACGGAGAAAGCCTCTTTCCAGGGCACTGAGATGTGAAAGGCATGAATAAAGATGAAGAAACGGGCATTTTCATTTTGATTGGAGCTAAGTAGTCTAAAAAATGGTAATGGGATTGAAAGTGTATTTAATAAAAAATTACGCTGTGAATAATAAATCAGGTATTGTAATTCTGACATTTAAATCATTTTCTAAAATATCTTAGTTTTTCAGTAGAATATGAGTTCAAAACTAAGACCTAAAAAATACATTAGACATTTTTCTATCCTGAAGGATATTTTTTCTTCTTTGTTTGAAAAAATGAAAGGCAAAACCATGCCCTAAACAAGTATTTATGGATAAGATAGTGTGTAATTCTAAAATTGAATGTTTTGTAAGATGCTTTACAAATATTAATCATTAATCATTATTAAATTCCTCTGTAGAATACAGCAAAATGCTATCAAAAAAAATCATACTCCTGTCTTACTTTCCAAATGGCTTTTCCTGTACTGGTCTCTACAATGAAGAGCTTTATATTTCATGATTATTCAAGTTCCTGGGAAGAATTTGGTCTTTTTCTGACTAATGATACCATTTGTTCCAAACATCTGATTTCCAAGTTACAGAATAAATGATTCAAAGTATGGATTTATTCCAACATAACTTATTCTCAACCACATTTGCTGATATCTCACTGAAATCTAATGATGTGGAAAGATATTCACATTATGTTATTAAATAAAACAATTTATCAAAAAACTACGTGGTACCAAAATGTATAAATTTATACCTATAGACATAGCTATTGATATTTCTAAAAGAAATTACAGTTGATTCACATTTTTGCCTTTTGACTCATCTGTGTTTTCTAATTTTTCCACAGTGAACATGGCTTCCAATTACAGTATTTGTTTGTTTGACCGTAGCTTCATTCATGATGATAGAAGATAAGCTGATAGTCAAGATGATCACATTTGATTATATTTAAATCAATTCTTCTTAAACAAAGAGATAGTAGCAAGACCGCAAACCTGGTATTTCATCTGTCATCAAAATTTCCAAGACATGATTAAGTCTTTTACCCTCTGCTCACCCAACACCTGGGCTCCCTCATCTCCTCGTACTCACTCAGGACTACCCCAATGCCCTCCGGGGTGTGTGCTGTGTAACAACCCATGGACAGCTGGGAGTGCCCGAGGCTTACCACATTCTCTTCAACAAGCACAAACCAAACTCAGATCCCACCCTCAAGGAGCTTAGAGGGAAGAGAAGCCATGTCATAAACAACAACCATAAAAACAATATAGGAAAAGCTGCTTAAAGGGAATAAAACCATGGTGCAATGTAAGTTTAAGACCTTCTTTCTGGCCAGATATGGTGGTTCACTCCTGTAATCAATCCTAGCACTCTGGGAGGCCAAGGCAGGAGGATCACTTGAGGTCAGGAGTTCAAGATCAGCCTGAGCAAGAGCGAGACCCCCTTCTCTACTAAAAATAGAAAAAATTGCCAAGGCATGGTGGTGAGGACTTGTAGTCCCAAGTACTTGGGAAACTGAGGCGAGGGGATCGCTTGAGTCCAGGAGTTTGAGGTTGCAGTGAGTTACTATGAGGCCACTGCACTCTACCCAGAGTCACAGAGCAAGATTCTGTCTCAAAAAAAAAAAAGACCTTCTTCCTGTGTGTTCGATTCCATTACCCACCCTTCCTCCCATGGGTGCCTTCACCAACTCCTGCACCTTCAGTCTCTCCTGGCTCCTCATCTCAATTGTGACACCTTCTCCAGCATTGTTTCGCTCTCTCTCTTCTTTCAATCAAAATATTTTTTCTGCTCTCAAAATAAACATGTATAATGTATTCACTACCCCATTATCTTATGGTTTGGGAACTGCCCTCCCAAACCGCTCCAGAGCCAGTGTGAGCCTTCTCCTTCTGAAGAGTCAGTAGGGACCCCACCTCATGAAGTAGCCTCCAGCACGTCTCAGGACTTTCCCCAGGGAAATTGCATACAACAAAGCACACAGAGTAACAAGCGCTGAGGGAAAAGTGTTAGGAATGGAGTAGAGGTTTGTAGCAACCAATTCTTCCTATGTAGGGTCTGAGTTCTAAATCTGCATAAGATTGCGTCTGAGTCTATTTGACAGAGCTAAAAATATTACGTATTCTCCATCTTTATTCTCTGCCGGTTTCAGGAGATGGCTCGGTTGCTGCTCACTTCCTTGCCCTTCCTTATGCTGACATGGGGCACTTGGTAAAGAGAAAAGAGCCCAGAAGGCAGAGAGCTACAAACCAGTGAATGGAATAGATCCAGAAGGCGGGAGGCGGGAGGGCAGAGGGAGCCGGCTCACCCAGGACAAGGTGGGTTTGGGTTGTCTGCAGGAAAGAGAACAAGGGGTTGGGGAGAGGGGGCCAGGATTGTAGCTCTGCGGATAACGGGAGTGCCGCGTGCCGTGAAAGGAAACTCCCCTTTGCCATTGCTTCGAAGACTGCAGTAAAAACATACAGGAATTTTAAAGATATTTTGTAATTTATTTGGGTTTCTTTTAAATTTGTCAGAAGCAGAAAGACCTAGATCGATTTCGGTTTTGGTGCGTGTGAGAATGGCAGGGTTAGTGAGGGTGGGACAAGTGAGAATAGGCAGAAGAGAAAGACACACGGCAAACTAACGGTGCCATTATGACCAGACAGAATGTGGTTCTTTAGTTTCCAAAGCCTTAAAAATACTCTTCATTTGGGAGATATGCCCCTATTTTTGCTAGACGCTTATTTCTGCCAATTTTTCCCCACTAACAAGAAATGTTCTACAGTGTCACACTAATCTATTTAAAAACCAGAGAACCAGAGAACCGTGAAAAATCTGCACAAAAATCCCAAGCCCATGACGAAACAAACAGAAATGTGTGTGCTGCTATATGTAAGCCCTTTAAAAGCTGTCAGTGTTCATTATAAAATATTAAATGACTGAACAAATATTAGCACAAATTCTTTTTTCATTTCAGCAGAGCTAGAGACTAAAAGGGCAGCAGGAACTCTGTTTCACGATGAGAATGACTCATTCTATCCTAAGTAAACTCCTACATCATCCAGTTTATTACACGACTCTGTATCATGTTTGGAAAAGGCAAATCTGTGAATAGATCGCAAATCTAAATTCTAAAAATTAATGCTGTATATTAAAAATTTTATCATATTTTAAAAAATAAATTCATCCTGGGATTAAGGAATTATAAAAATGCAAATAAAACCAAGGAGGGGAGGAGAGAGAGAGAGAGAGAGAAATAATTTCAAAAACCGATACCATGAATCTTCTGGTTCAACTTACTCATCATAGAATTTTGTTCTGTTTAACCCTGATTTTGCCCTGGTCAGAGACACTGGAGGTACAGGCTGACCCAGCTGCGCTTCTACGTAAGTCAACAGCAATCCTCAATGTTAATAGGACACAGCCTACACATATGCAGCTGAAGTTTGCCTTTCTCTGATTCATTAAGCTCATTTGTTACCAGATTTTAACTTTATGAATCCAGAACTTTTAGTACCTCTTGCCAAAGGAATTCATATGGACACCAATCTGCCCAGCAGTTCCTCCGCAGGATACGTCTGCATAATACCCTCTGTTCACAGAAAAGCTTTATTCCTCTGCAAGCTGAAGGTCTTCTGAATCATTACGAAGATGTCTGTTGAATGACCTCTCTTTTAAGAACTTCTAGGAAAGCTTCCTGAAACCCTATTATTTCCAAATGGAAATAATGAAGCAAGGGAGTACACGCACTCTGGGCTTCCTAGGGTTTCGATAGTGTATAACCACATCTCCCTAAATTCTTTCTGTCCAGCCAGCTTTAATTCTTCCAACAATCATCTCCTTCAATATTTCACCGTAATTTAGAATCCTCTGCTAATACTAGGAAATGGAGAAATATGGTCAGGCCATATGTTTCTTTACTGGAAAAAAAAATTTTTTTTGATGAGGTAGGTCTGCCTATTTTCATTTTCCTTAGCACAGGTGGAAAAGCTCATGATTGTATTATTTCTTTTCTTGTCATGTCACCCTGTTAAGCCTTGAAAACCAAAGATAAAATTGAGCTTTCTGAAAGTTTTACCTACTCAGCCAATTACTTTCCAGGATCTTTCGTCAAGAAAACAATCACACAGGGTGAGAGACCGGAGTTAGTTCAGGAAACAAGAGAAGGCAGAACTACGGCCTCGCCACGTGAACAGTCCCAGGCGAGGTATATTTCCGGGCAAGAGGAGGCGGTTAGAGATGAAAAGAAGTTCAAAGCCAAACAAGTTTTAGGTGCACAGAGACCATGCAATGCTCTAAAACCAGATGAGTCTGACATAAACCATTAAGTTTTCTTCTTGCTTTGATTGTCAGGAAACTGAGAATTATGTATTTATTGTTCACTACCATAATATCTCTGTATGACCAGGTGTGCAGGATGTGCGGCAGTGGGAGTTGGAGAAAATTGCTGTGGGCTTGGGGGCCCTGAACTGAGCACTGGGGTAGGAAACTTCATGTTCACAATTGCAGTTCAGAAAACCAAAGGGCAAAGGAAGGGGTGGTGATCTGAGTACTCGAAACCAATAAAGCATGCAAAGGCTAATAAACGTGGGACCAAGAGATTTCACGTATGGAGCAGTGCAAAGCAGGTACAAGAGAAGTGAGTCCTCGAGAATGCAACCTCTACTGTGAGCATTTTGGAAACAATTAAAGATGCTAAGGTGAGAAGTCCTCAGTTGTGAAACACTAATTTTCCCCTACCTTTCATGGGATTGTTCATCATCTGTGCCATGCTCTACCAGGAAGCAAGGGGAACTTTCACCCGCACTGTCGACAACTCTCATGCTCACAGTTGGCAACTTACAGCAACTGGCAGCTCCTAATGGCTCTCCTATCATGCTCCAGCTGGTCATTGCTTACGTATATTTGAGCCGTTCTTCCCTCCCAGTAACAAGCTGCCTGGGGTCCTAGTACCTCCATTTTTCTATAACTTTTCAAAACTTTTTATTAGCTACTTTACCAAAAAGTCAGTATTTTCACATTAATAGTAGACTTGACTCTTCCCTAGGTTAGTTTTTGACTATTTTCCTCCCAAATATTTGTGTCTTAGAGCTGCATTTACAATCGCCTTTAACCTAAAGTCACCTAACTACTATTGGGCCCTACAATAGATATTTACTGCTATTGAGGATGTGGCATGTTCTAAACCCAGAATTCAGAGGTTGTAAAGCCGTGATCTAGACAGCACTATTTTGAATTAAATGAGGTCATTGATGATTAATACAATGATAATAAATATTTGCATGATGTTTTATATTTTATGAAATACTTTTACACTACTTATGCCATTTAAACTACATGACTTCCTAAAGTAGCAGTTGCAAATTCTTGTTATTTCCTATTTACAGGTGGGAAAATTTAGACCCTAGGTGGTTAGGTGACTTGTTCAGGATCACCAGGTTTTAAATGTCAGAGCAGGGAGCCAGAACCAGGATATATGACTCCAAGTCAAATATTCGCTGCACCACTGTGTCATGGTGGCCTTTTCCTGTCTTGAGCCTACATTAGAATTGAAGTTTCAAACTAAAGGGCACTCACCGTTTTGCTGGAGTAACTGAGCAGCTGAATGTCACTGTCGATGCTTTCAGTCTCATGTCTTTATAGTTGTTTCACGATTGCCTGGTCTTTACATCTCCTAAATGCCTTTCATATTTAATAAATGTCAGAGACAGTGGTTGGTCATTGTCATTTGACTTCTTAATGATTTGATAAAGAATGTACAAGTGGCCTGTGTATAGTCACCTCAGAGGTCTGCTCAAAGCAGCGAGTCACTGTAAAGATAAACATTTAGCTATTATATTCATTTATTTTAGGCAAGGATGCTACTTTATCATTTACTCTTTCTTCTTTGGAGCTGATAAAGAAATGCACGACTCTTTTGACTGTTAATTATCAGGACAGAGGGAGACATTGTCCCTCGTTGCAGGAATCAGAGCTATGGTTACTATTGGAGAGGCTGTGAATAAACCACCTAGTAGGCCCAAACTCATACTATCTCCTTTTATGTTTGTTAAATGAAGGATGATTGGGGCCACTCTTTGAGAAAGACAGGTTGAGGGTGCTTTATTTTCCATCAAATTTGGGCACTCAGGGTTCATATTAACTCCACCTTCTTCCAGTGCAAAATGAAAGGGAATATATTAGCCGTACGCTGAAGAGTTCTCCATTCACCCCTCTCACTTGCATGCATGTCCTCGCTCCTCCAGAATAGATAAGAGGGTATCAGTTTTT
Organism: Avahi laniger; assembly: GCA_963575035.1. NCBI lineage: Eukaryota > Metazoa > Chordata > Mammalia > Primates > Indriidae > Avahi > Avahi laniger. The sequence goes on from CAUYSK010034217.1 coordinate 23,027, forward strand.
TAAAATATAAAGACTTCTTTTCAATGTTTTAAAAAAAAGAAGAGTCTAGGTGCTCACATGACAATAACTGTAATTTTGGTATCTATTGAATAAGAAAATATTGAATAACAAAGGCTTCTGTGAATTCAACACTATTTTTAAAGAGAAAATTTTATATTTTTTTACCATGATATTATCAATACACTTTTGGGAAAAAAGTAGTATATTATGCAAGACATATTTATGTTTCGTCTACATATGGATTCACAAGCATCCACCCACCCATACCTCCTTCCTGCTTTGACTCACAACTTGAAAACAACTGATCTAGATTTTTTGTCTCTCAGACTCTTCCATTATCTGAGCAGTCTCCAAAGCTCAACTTCTCCAGGTATAGAGGCCTGCCTTTGGGGCACACAGGACAAAGGGCATATGCTTGGCACGGATTCATTCATTCCTTCAGCAAACATTTCTTCAGCACCTCCAAGTACCACACTAAGTCTGGGTCAGGGTCATTTCAGGGGACTTTCCCATCCACTAATGTGTGAAATTGCACTAGTCAGAACTACATTCCTTTCCTAGCTTAGATCTCTCAACATTTGAATTTCCCCGACAAAGATAATACCTTAAGCTGTAGTTGCCTTTCAATCCTAGCTACCCAGTAAAATCATCTGGGGGACTTTAAAAAGCTACATTGTCTGGATCTTACCCCAATCTAATTAAATTAGACTCTGTGGGAAAGGAAAACCCAGACACTTTTGACTTTTGTTTTGTGATGATCAATTTTTTTTTATTTCAGAATATTACGGGGGTACAAATGTTTAGGTAACATATATTGCCTTTGCCCCACCTGAGTCAGAGCTACAAGGGTGCCCATCCCCCAGATGGTGCACACCACACCCACTAGGTGTGAATATACCCATCCCCTCCTCCCCGCTCCCATCTGCCCAACACCCGATGAATGGTACTACTATATGTGCATGATTACGTTTTTTGAGTTTCCAGATGATCTAATAAGTTGCCAGGTGTCTTCGCCTGTTTCTGTCGCTTTGAAGGAATACTCAGGGCTAGGTAATTTATACAGAAAAATAGGTTTATTTGGCTCACGTTCTGCAGGCTGTACAAGAAGCACCACGTGCCAGCATCTGCTTCTGGTGAGGGCCTCAGGCTGCTTCCACTCCTGGCAGAAGGTGAAGGGGAGCCGCATGCACAGAGAGCACATGGTGAGAGAGGCTGAGAGAGAGAGAAAGAGAGAGAGAGAGAGAGAGAGAGAGAGAGAGAGAGGAAGGTGCCAGGCTCTTTTTAACAACCAGCTCTGGTGGGAATAATAGAGCAAGAACTCACTCATTACTGCAAGGATGGCTCCAAGCCATTCATGAGGGATCTGTCCCCACGACTCAAACATTTCCCATTAGGCCACACCTCCAACATTGGGGATCAAATTTCCACATGCGATTTGCAGGGGTCAAATAGCCAAACCACAGCACCAGGTGAGAACCATTGGTTTCTCGATGTTTCTAAAAGCCTTAGAGGAGCAGAAAGCAAGAAGAACGTGGGGCAAAGCCTCTGAATGTGAACAGGGCCTGGAGGTCAGAGCAGGAAGGCAGGTGGTGGAGGAAGGAATCCGGAAGACAAATTTCATCAGCCTCATAGCTCTGCCCTCCACTTGTGACCTTGTCTTAAACTGAACATTTCACTAAGGATATTTTCATCCACTTTTCCTTTGTCTGAGCATTTCCTCCAATAAACACTAATATTTATTGAGCACCCGATACTGAGTATCAGACATTAAGCAAAATTCTGCCCTCATAGAATTTCCATTCTACCTGAGGAGAAAGTTAATAAATTCACGATGAATTTAGCATCTATTTTGTACCTCTAGTTATTATTTCTTTTATTTTATTAGCTGTCATCTCCAGGTACTTGGCATTACTCTGATCAGATGTTGATGGTTCTTACATTGGATTTTTTTCTATGTCACTCTGCAGATATAACATGCTGGTGTTTTTATTTTTTTTCCTATTTATTTATTTTTAATTCAGGATATTATGGGGGTACAAACATTTTGGTTACATGAAATGCATTTGCCTCGCCCAAGCCAGGGCTACAAGCATGTCCTTCCCCCATACAGTACGCTCCGTTTCCATTAGCTGTGGATTTACCACCCTCCACCCCCTCCACACACCCCAGTGAATATTACTACCATGTGAGCACCTTAGTGTTGATCAGTTAGTACCAATTTGATGGCAAGTACATGTGGTGCATGTTTTTCCATCCTTGTGATACCTTGCTTTGAAGGATGGGCTCAATCTCTATCCAGGATAATATAAGAGGTGCTAGATCACCATTGTTTTTTGTAGTTGAGTAGTATTCCATGGTATACATATACCACATTTTATTAATCCACTCATGTATTGATCGGAACTTGGGTTGTTTCCACATCTTTACAATTGTGAATTGTGCTGCTATGAACATTCGAGGATAGATGTCTTTATTATAGAATGTCTTTTTTTCCTTTGGGTAGATGCCTAGTAGTGGGATTGCTGTGTCAAATGGTATTTCTATTTTTAGTTCTTTGAAGTATCTCCAAATTACTTTCCACAGGGGTTTTACTAATTTGCAGTCCCACCAGCAATGTAAGAGTGTTCCT
>CAUYSK010034218.1:0-40418 GCA_963575035.1 Avahi laniger
TTTAAAAATTATGTCACTTTTAAAAGACATTCTATAAAAAGGACACCTGCACTAGAATGTTTATAGCAGCACAATTCACAATTGCAAAGATGTGGAAACAACCCAAGTGCCCATCAATACATGAGTGGATTAATAAAATGTGGTGTATGTATACCATGGAGTTCTACTCAGCCACAAAAAATGGTAATCTAGCACCTCTTGTATTATCCTGGATAGAGCTGGAGCCCATTCTACTAAGTGAAGTATCCCAAGGGTGGAAAAACAAGCACCACATGTACTCACCATCAAATTGGTATTAACTGATCAACACATAAGTGCACATACAGTAGTAACATTCATCAGGTGTCGGGCAGATGGGAGCCGGGAGGAGGGAATGGGTGTATTCACACCTAATGGGTGCAGTGCCCACGGTCTGGGGGATGGACACGCTTGAAGCTCTGACTCGGCTGGGGCAAGGGCAATATACATAACCTAAACATTTGTACCCTCTTAATATGCTGACATAAAAAATAAAAATAAAAAGTAAAACAAAACAAAACAAAAAAAATTATGTTACTTTTAAATTTCAAAAGTTCTACATGATGGTAAAAAAAATTTCAAACAGTACATAAAGAATAAAAAGTGTTCTCTCAGTCCTTCCCCCCAGATTATTAGATTATTTCTGTATACTTCCAGCTACTTTTCATGCCTGTAAAAACACAGATATCTATAAAGCCATTTTTTAATTTTTAAAAAACACAAATGAAATCATGTTATACATTGACACTGTCCTGCCATTTGCTTTTTTCCCTTATTACATTCTACAGCAACTCATGGAGGACTACTTTTTTCTTTTTTGCTACTATAAATAATGCCATAATGAGCAACCTTGTTCACATCTCCCCATCTCCCTCGTAAAATCCAGACTTGTAAAGCCGTTGTGTACTTGACATCTCACCTTGGATGTCTGAAGGGACCTCAAACTTAATGTGTCCGAAACAGAGAGCTGGCGCCTCCTCGGCTTCCCCGTTTCAGTTCATGGGCACTTTGTCCTTCCAGCGGCCCAGGCCTCAGATTTGGAGCCCTCCTTGACGCCTCTCCTCTCACTTTGCCCGCCAGTAAGTCCTGCTGGCTCTACCTTCAGAATGGATCCGGAGTCCTCCCTCTCTCCACGACCTCCACGCTTAGCACTGAGGTCTGAGCCGCCATCCAATTGCGCCTCAATTATTTATCACAAGAGTCTCCTCACTGGGCTCCCTGCTTCAGCCCTGTCCCTCCATGGTAACTTCTTCCAGCAGTCAGAGGAATTTTCCTAAATCATGAGTCAGATCATGTCCCTCCTCAGCCTGAAGCCTTCCAAATGCTCCCCGTTTCTCCCAGAGTGAAAGTGGAAGCCCTTATAAGGCCCCACAGGACCTGGTCCCCGTAACCTCTCAGTCTTCTCCCATCACCACTGCCCCTCGCTCTCTAAGGCCCAGCCACCCTGGCCTCCTTGCTGTTCCTGCAGCTTTGTGGACTCGCGCCTGCCTCAGGGTCTTGGAACTGCCTGTTCCCTGTGCCTGGAATCCTTTGCCCTAGATATCTCTAAATGGCTCACTCCCCAGTCTTTGCTCACATGTCACCTTCCCCATAAAATCCAGTTTGATTACCTTACTTAAAGTTTAACTCTGTTCCATTCCTGAACACTCTTACCCTACTTTTTTCAATTTCCTTATCACCTTCTAATATACTACACAATTCACTTATGTTCATGATAGTGTCTCTTTTCTTTCCCTTAGTATTTAAGCTCCAGGAGGGCAGGGTTTTTGGTGTGTTTTGTTCACTGATGATTCCCAAGCCTCTTGAACAGTGCCCAGTACACAGTAGCCACTCAATAAATACTTGTTGTGTATAAGTGAAATAGCAGAACAGTTTTCGAATGGAGGTTTCAGTGTCTTCTTCAGTTCACACACTCCTTAAGCATGCCTCCTCCCTCAGCTAAGGGTCTGAGGACAAGTCTCCTGACTGTTCCCCACACCAAGCACCACACTCTGCCTATGGGGTGGAGGTGAGTGTTGGGACTTAGTCTACAGGGAAATAAACAAGTTACATTTACAAATGAATACACAATAAAATCCCGCAAAGATAATTATGGAAAAGTAGCCCCAAATAATCCTATACTGTCCTGGGACTACTGACAGGCCCAGCAACCTTGCGGTCCATCACGGCATCCTGGATCCCTGCACGGTCAGGACCTGAGAACTTGACCCTGCGTGACTGGAAGACCCCAGCTTCACCATAGCTGTTCCCTTGATGGGGGAGCCTTCACCTTTTCCCTGACACATCTGGACTTGGGTCCAGGACCCTTTGGAGGAAACCTAGATGGGGTTTTCCAACCCTTGAAAGCAGCAGGGGCGTTCCCTTAGACCAAGAGCCTCAGGCTGGGCTCTGTGGTCACCAGAATCCGTAGAGGAGGCCAGGCAGGGGATGGCTGTGGGAAGACGGGATTCCAGCTCGTGTTCTTCTAGAAGTACTTATTTGTTCCCTGTACTTGACATCCATTATTCCAGTCAATTCCAAGGATGACTATAGCTCCAGATTATAGGGCTCAGAGAAGCGAAGTGACTTGTTCAAAGTCTCACAGGAAAGTAGAGTCAAGATTTCAGCAGCCCGTTCATCCCCGTGTCTTGCCTGGAACAGGGGCCCTGAAGACAGGGAGGGAGCGGAATAAACCAGGCTTGTGTAGGTCTGAGTTTCATGGGGGTGGGGCTAGGCAGGGCCAACCCCGAGGCACTCCTGGAGCCCGAGCATCCTGAAAGTCGGCATTCTTGGGTTGATAGTCCCCCCTTCCCAGGCGTCCAAGAGGGTGGTGGTGGAGGGGCCAGGAAAGTGACTTGAGACAGGTGTAGCACTAACGCTGTGCCTCTCTCCCCTGTCTCCAGTCATCCGAGAAGCCCCGCCCCTCACCCCCACCCTCACACTGCACTGAAGACTAGGGATGGCCGTGTTGGGTTGGTGAGATGCCTGACACTCCACCATTGCAGAACTAGTCTTTGGGCATGTGTGGGCCCTTTGTACACCCAAACTAACCTGCCGCAGAGCCCTGTGAGTCACAGGATCTCGGGGCATCTTGCAAAGTCATCTGAAAACTGGTCTGTGAGGAGGGTGATTTAGGCATCTGGCCAGGGCTAGGCCCACAGAGGGCCCTGAAATTGAGGGCAGGCAGAGTAGGATCCAGCAACTTTGTGTTTGGATACGAAGCCTCTTGCTGTGCCTCCCTTAGCCCCTCCATACAGATGAGCAGTTCTTCTGCACAGGCGTCCACCCAGCAGAAACCAGCAGAGTACCTCCCAGCCTGTGAGAGAGAGGAGGGGCGGGCAGCCGGGGAGGACAGGAGAGGACTGGAGTGAGGGCTGACCCACAGGTCAGAGCAGCAGCTGCCAGGTTTCTCTGAGTAGGGCGGGGCCCAGCCCTTGTTTCTGGCAGAACCTAGTGGTATGTGCCAGCTCTGAGTCAGCTGTGTCCATCCTGCCCAAGAATGTCCAGCCAGGGAGGAGGCTGCAGCTCCTATGTCTGTGGCAGAGGCCAGAGGAGGGCTTGTGTGAGGTGAGTTTGGGCTGTGCAAAGGAAGAGCCTGGCTGCAGCCCCTACCATGGCACCTGGGGCAGAGGGAGAGGCCAAGATCCCAGATAATGCCCTGGTTTGGGGCCTGGGGCTCAGAGCTGGGAGATGACGTGAAAAAATAGAAGCGATGATTGAGATGAAGCTATCTCAACTACTGGTGCCAGAATTTCATTGTGGCTCTGCCCAGGAAGAGGAGCCAGGCTTGAGGAGATCTGGCTTGCCAAGAAGAGGGGCTTGAAGGTCCCAGGGGTGTCAGAGGCACAGGTGGTAGGCTGCAAGGCCTGAGGAGGCCCCCAGGGGCAGAGAAGGGAACACCTCATGCTCCCCACCCCCAGGCTGGGGGTCCAAAGTGAGGCCTGCCAGTGTGGACTTGCCCGTTCCTCAACAAATAGAGTGTGACCCTGAGTGGAAGGGAAACCAAGGAGGGCTCTGACAGGTCTGCCTTGTCAGGGGGTGCTCATCCTGAGGACAGGAGCTGAGTGCCAGGTAAAGGGCGAGGCCTCTCCGTGTAGAAGGGGGCATGCAGAATGGGGATCTCCAAAGCCCCAAAGTCCTGACCCACCCTTAGAATATAAAGACTGCTCTCCAACTGTTTCCCATCCTTCACTCAAGGCCACCTATGCCTGGTGGTGCCCAGAAGAGGAGGGGTTGGGGCGAGCCAGGTCTCCTCCTCCATGAGGGGTCCAATTATCTTCTGCCAGACTGTCCCATTGGCTTTATCAGCCCAGGAGGCCTGGGGGGCTTTACTGGGGGCCTAGCACTCCCCATCCTGAGAGGCTCTCAGGGGGCTCCCCCACACCCAGAACCTGATTCTCCCAAGGAGTGGGAGGCAGCAAGATCTGTAGACCTTCCCCGGTGCAGCGGGGGGCAGGGCGTCCTCTGGGCACCCTATAAAGAGCGTTTCTGGGTCCCAAGAGTTGGGGGGTCCACATAGGGTACCCTTGCCCAGGCAAGCCCTTGGGAGGCAACCTGAAGAAGGAACCCTGGGGGTCTTCCTCCTCGGCTGCACAGGTCCTGGAGGGTTTGGGGTGTGAGGGGCTCAAAGGTGAGCTCCCTGCACCTGCCTGCTGCTTCGGTCCTAACCCCCCACCAAAGGCACTCCTAGGGTTAGAAACCTCCCAGGGAGAGGAGAGAGGACCCTCCTCCGGACAAAGTCTGGATATTGCTCTCCGAAGACTTCCTAATCCGTGCCCGTGCACCCATTTCGCAGAAAGGAAAGCAGACACCCGGGACCCAGGGAGCTGTGGCTGGACGCTTGGACGCCACGTCGCCCTGAGGCAGCAACCTGACTGGGTGTCTGACCCTACACGATCCCTTCTCCAGAATGACGCCGGATTCTTTCTAGCATTCACCCGATCCCGTCTAGGCGCCCACAAGCAGGGCGTAGGACCGGGCCGCCCGCGGTAATGACAGGGCCCGTGGCCCGTGGGTGGCAGCGGTGGAGGAAGCTGGAGGGATCCGGCTATTTCTGGCCAGGGCGCACCCACTGGCCCAGGCCAGGGTTGGCTGGTCTTCCTGGCCCCCAGCTCTGCCCTCCCTCCTCAGTCCCCAGGAGGGGGCGGGGAGAGACGCGGGTTGGCGGGCCCAGGGGGCGGGGGCGCGGGCCCAGCGGGGCGGGGCGGTGTCCCGGGCCCACCCCCGGCCTCCTCCCACCGCAGTCCATTCGGGTCCCTCCACCGCACTGCGCTCGGACCCGAGGCTGCAGGCGCTGTCGCCTCTCACGTGTGGCCCGCGGTGCCCCTCCCGCCGCGCCGCCCGTCGGGCATGGACTCGGGCCGGGACTTCCTGACCCTGCACGGTGAGTGCCGGGCGGGCGCGAGCCGGGAGACCCTGCAGGAGCAGACGCCCGGAAAACAGTTCCGGACCCACGGCAGGCGGCCCTCAGCTCCTTCAGCCAACTACGCGCAGCCCTGGGCCAGCCTCTCGGCCTCTTTGCCAATTAGGGAAATCTCAGTCCGCGGCTCCCCGAGTGGGACTGCGGGCATGACCGTGGGCGTTTCCAGGCTTGTCCCCAGATCTGGCCTGGGGCGAGGGGATGCAGTGTAGGTCTAGAGACTTCCCTCCGCCTTGGGGACTCCCCCTTTCCCTGGTGGTGAAAGACTGGGTTCCACTGTCCGGCTTACGCGGAGGGGTCGAGGAGGGAAGGAAGCAGCATCCAAGAACCACCAAGTTCTCCCCGCCCCGTCCGGGCCGCCTGTAGAGGCTCCCCAAAGCCTGGGCGTGCCTGGACCGCGTCAGGCCGCGCGGGTGTGGCAGGCTGGGGGATAAGGGTGTGGGGCAAGGAGGTGCGCAAGGTTGGCCGAGGTCGGGCGGTGCAGCCGTGTAACTGCCAAGCGCAGAAATCATAGTCAGCGATGCTCAGGCTGGGAGGAGCAGCGCGATCCCCCCACCTGCGGACCCTTCTAGCGGGACAGGGCCAGGTCTCAGCTGAAACTGCCCGCGGCTCCATCCTTTGTCCAGCGAGCTTTGTTTCCTCTGATCTGGGCGCAGAATCTGGGCCAGCTTCTTGCCCTTTCGCTGTCCCTCCAGTAGGGAGGGGAGTCTGGGCTCCCAACTGCAGGTCTGGCAGGCTTTGGGGAGGGAGGAGCTGGGGGGGAAGGGAGGAGCTGGGGGAGCTGGTAACATGGACCTGGCACCTTTTTTCTTTAGGCGGGGGACTCACTTACTCTTGGGGGCCTCACCCTCCTGTCCCTCCAGATCATCTTCCAGCACAACAAACCCTGCCCCTCTCACACCCACCAATCACTGCTTAACTATACATCCCTCTTTGTCTAGTACCCTTGGGGTTGGAGGCTTTAGTGACCACCACCCATCCATCTAAACCATTTATGGACATAATAGATGGGAAAGAGGAGAACAAAGCCCTCCAGCCCTCAACTAGAGTCCCTTGGAATTTAGGGGGACTCAGAAATATTCCCACCAGCCAGCCCCTCCAGTCTGTTTTGTGGCTCTCAGCTGGCCCAGACCTGGTCCCCATAACCCAGAGAGACCTTGCCCTGTGCCCAGAGCTGTTACCTTCACACCAGTAGCCCAGGCTCCTCAAAGTCACCAGATGAGTCATGGGGTCTCTACCCCTTCCAGTTCTCCCTCTTCTCTTCTCAGGCTAGAGGCATCTTTTGTGCTCCTGCCACACTGGCAGGAAAGGAGGCTGGGCAGCTCAGAGGACACAGTGGACACTTCTGCTTTTACTCTCACACTGCAGACTGACACCTCTTCCCTGCCTGCCTCACACTCAGACCTCCCCAGGCCCTCTGGTTGCCTCTGACACAGCAGCAGCCTCATGTTGGAACAGGCTCCCTCCTCAGCGTCTGTGCCTTTGTTCACTTTCTCTCCTGGGGCAGCCCTGGTGTCTTTCCCAGGCAGGAAGACACATGGGAGCTCAGTCAGAACCTCCCAGTCCTGTGGCATGGCTTGGCCGCCCTGGACCATCCTATTTCAGACCAGCCTCCTGAATGCTTCTCCTGCAGGGCCTGAATGCTGTGACCCCAAGCTGTTTTCCCTGAAAGCCCTGCCACTTCTAGCTCATCACCCAAAACTGCCTCCCTTAACTGCCTTCTGCCCGCACTGCAAACCAGATGAGGAAGCAAGAACCTGTCAAAGAGAATTGGTGGTTGGAGGAGGTGGTCACTGTGCCCTGTGCTGTTCTAGGTTGTCTATACTTCCATTGGAGAGTCTGCATCCCTTTCACGTTGCCGGTCCCACAGCACTGGGCACGTGCTGCAGAACAACACTCTGGCCTGGCAGTTGTGGGTTGCTGCAGAAAGGCCCTCTGGGTTCCCTCTATTGGCCTGGGGGACTATGGGGCTCATCTAGATATGATATGTCCCTTCTGTCCTCACCCCAGATGCATGCAGAGGCAGTGTAGTATTACAGGTATAGATTCTGGAGTACCTGAGCTCAAGTCTTGGCTTTTTTGTCTCAGACAAATCCCTTGATTTCTCTATGCCTCAGTTTCTTCATCTGCAAAATGGGGGATATTAACACCACCTATCTCATAGGGTTGCTGTGAGGATTGAATTAGGTAATATTTACATGGCAGTTAGAACGTGCTTGGTAGCCACTAAGTGCTATGTTCTTGCAGGAGGCCCCCTCCCCAAGTTCCTGTGCCCTGTGAGTTGCTGTCTATAGTTCTTTGGGAGATGACGGGCATCATAGGGTAGTCCCTAGTCAGGGAAAATATGACAGGAACTAGATTCAAGAACTAAGGGACTCTTTCTGGTGCCTCTGAAGCCCTCAGACTGATGCTGTAGCCTCCGTCCTCCTCCCCCGGCCCCTTTCCTCTGCTGTCTTTATTCTGGCTAGGCCTGGACTGGCTTCTCCAGCAGGTCCCCTGTTGTACCCAAAAGGATTTCACCTCCCAGGGCCCTTCCATCACTGAATACACCTCCGCTAATCTTTCCTTCACCTGATCTCTCCTGCCCCGTTGCAAAAGCTGGCATTTGTAAAAGTGGATGTCAAAGGGGCTTCATCTTAGCCCCAGGAGCCCTAGCTTTGCTTCTACTTACTGTGTGACCCTTTGCCTTTCTGGGCCTGTTTTCTCTCCATGGGATACAAGCATATTTCACAGGTGATGTTGTGAGGATAAAACACTAATGAGCTTAGGAGTTCTAGGTTGCCCGAAAAGCCAGTCCCCAAAGAGATGATGGTTCCAGAGCCATCATAGCAAGTTGGGTGGCCAGCTCCCCACCCACCTCAGTTATGTTCCAAAGCTGTGTGTCCCTGGGGTTCCAGGCTCACACTGATCCACACTGATCTTAACTTCTTTGTGCCATAGGCCACTTTGGCAGTCAGGTGAGGCCTGTGGACCCCTTCTCAGGATCATGTTTTTAAATGCAGAAAATAAAATACATAAGAATTAAAAAGAAGCCGATTATATTGAGATGTGATTCTATCCATAGGTCCTTGGGGGAATCTTTGGTCTGGTTAAGAACCGCCGTGTGGTTTCTGTGTAACTCAGGCTCCCATTACACTCTGCTTCCCCTTCCCCGAAGAACAGCTTCTCTGTGTTCATATTTTAGCTCATCTACACTAAGACAGCTTTGCTCATGATTTATTCTCTGCGGTGTGACCTTAGGCAAGTCACTCTGTGTGTGCTTCAGTTTATTATTGCTGTGCTTGTCTGCGCCAAAAACTGGCTTTGCCAGTGACTCACTGTTGATGCTGGTGACTGGAGCTGCAGTGAAGCGAATGGGGGAATTATTCAGAGGCAGAGAGTAAAAGAGTGAATCAGGCCTCTGGGTGATGTCCTGACCTTGGCACACAGTAGGGGCTCAATAAATAATTGCTGGATGAATGAAAGGAAAGTTGTAATGTACATGAAAGGACCCACTGTTCCGGAGCATATTGGCAGCACAGTTTTGTACAAAGTTGCAGTCGTTCTTGTGTATTCATCAGAGCAAGCCTGCAATAATGGGCTCATTTTAAGATAAGCATTTTTTCAAGAATTCCATTTGCATCTGGCACCTTGGGGACTATCACTCAGGTGGGTAAAGTGAGAGAAGGAAACAGGTCCGCTTGAGGTTCACAAGTGAGGCAACAAACAGCAAGCTGAGTTACAAAGAATTCGTTGAGTAATTGACGTGAAATATTGGGCGGTCTCCGTGTCTGGCCTAGGCTCCGCCCCCAGTCCCGCCTGGCCCCGCCCATTCGGTTCTCCCCGCTAGACTGCAGCCCACCCGGACTCGGCTCAGCTCAGTCTCCAGCGGTCCCGCGCCGGCCTCGGAGCTGGTGTTAGAATTCGCGGCTCAGGCTCCGCCCCCTGGTCGGACTCCGCCCCACGCCGCCTCCAACGCCGAGGCCCCGCCCCTGCCTGCCTGAACACCCTCCTGCCTGGACACCGCCTTTCCCTGGCGGGATCCTCCTGGGCTCGCCTCCTGGGCCCTGGCTCCACCCCGGGTTTGCTTCCTGGATATGGCTCGTCCTCCACGTCGCCCCCGAGGCGGCTCCCATCCTGAACTCCGCCTCCTTGGCCCGGCTCCTCCCCCGCCACGCCTCCTTGGCTCTGGCTCCGCCCCCGGGCCACTTTCTGCCCTCTGGCTTTCACCACAGATCTGCTTCCTGGGTTATGGATTTGTCTCACTCCACCTCCCAGGCCCGGCTCCTCGGCTCCGCCTCCTGTCTTCTGGCTCCTCCCACCCCATCCACTCCTGGCTTCTGTTTTCGCCCCACCTCCAGGGGCCATCGGTCCCACCCCCCTGGGGAAGGCTCCGCCTCCTGAAAGGCTGACTCCGCCCTCTCCAGGGCCGCGGCCCCGCCTCTCCGGGCTTGGTCCCTCCTCTTGGGTTCTAGCCCCTCCCTTCCACTCCTAAACTCCGCCCCTGCTCCCGCTAGGGCGGCGGCTCCACCCACTGTACCCCGGCAGGCTTCTGCGGGTGGCACTGCCCGGGACCTGGCTCTGCCGTGGCCAGGACACTGTGGAACGCCATGCAGTGCCTGGGGGGCCGGAACCGGAGCCGCTCCAGGGAGCTTTACCTACAGGAGCAGAGCCTCAAGGTGGCAGCGCTCAATGGGCAGAGGCTGGGTAAGGGATGCAGGGAGCACCAAAATCCGCGGGGAATGGGAAGGCAGCTGGGGTAGGACTCAGACTACTTGTCCCTGAGCTTCGGGGCCACCTGCCTTCAGCTTTTGATTGGACCTGTTTAGTACTTCTGTGAGTGTGTGACCCACTGTGGGGCCGGATTTGCAGCGGTGGCATGTCGGGGTGAGTACTGGGAGGATTAGTCACCTTTTTTCATGATCTATCTCAGCCCCTCCAAAGTTCCCCGTTCCTTGCTACCCCAACCCCTCCCGTTTACAGATTTCCGAGGCACCCCTGGATATGTGGCCCAGTGTGTAACAAGTGTGACTGTGTAACCAGGATCTGCAAGACTGTGCTCCAGTGTGCTCCTGTGCAAAAGCGTGTGCCTGTATGTGACAGGTGTAACAGTGGATGATCCAGTGTGTGATCCAGTGGCAACTGCGTAATTCTGTCACATGTGATACTGTGGGGCCATTGTGCAGCAATGATGGTATGTAATGCTGTGTAACCAAGTGTGTGACATTATGGAACTGAGCGCATCTGCGTGTGACCCACTGTGACAGTGTGTGATCCAGTGTGATGCTGTGCAACTGAGTGTGACTGTGTATGACAGATTTGACAGTGGGTGACCCACGATGACTGAGTGATTCTGTCATTCTGTGTTATGGTGTGTGTTATATAGATTTTCTGATGTTTTTACTTATGGCAGTGTGTCCCTGAGCAGTGGTTGCTTAAAGTAATGTGTCATAGCACAGACCTGTGGGCAGGCTGCCTGCTTCTGAGTCCTGACTCTTCCAGGCAACTTCCTTGAGCCTCAATTTCCTCATCTGTAAAATGGGAATAATGATAGTGCCTTCCTCAGAGGGTTGTTGAGAGGATTAAATACATGTACTATGAACAATATTTTATTCAAATATTAACTATTATTATGGTGGCTGCTATTATCATCAATATGATGATGTTCTGGCACTGCATGTTGTATGGCTGTGTGAGACTAAGTATGACACTGTGCAACTCCCTGTGGCAATGTGTAACTGGGGGGGCAGTGTGGCACAGTGTGTGGCTCATTATCTCTTTGAGGTTGTGTGTAGCAGTGTGTGACTGAGTGTGGTGGTGTAGTGTGACAAATGCGTGGCCGTATCTCTGTGTAGCTATGTATTGCTGTGGGTCCCAGGCCCAGGGTGTCTTCATTATGCATCACCCTGGGTACATGGGCAGGACTCCTGGCATCCCCCTCAGCTTCCCACTGGCACTTGCAGCACCCTCGGCCCCTCCACGTGGCCACCTCACTGAATGCAGCTAGGCTGGGCAGGTTGGTGACGCTGCAAGGTCAACCCAGGGGCGGGCCCCTGAGCTCAGAGGCCCCTCGCCGCCACCCTCCCACAGGAGGGGGCTGTACTACAGCCGAGTGAGAGGGGCTGGGTGAGGGGTGTCCACAGGCTTTCCGGGAGCTAAGGGAGCAAGGGTGGTGGGCAGCATACAGGCTTCAGAAATGAAGGGGCCACAATTGAGGCTGAGATGGAGGTGTCTGCCCAGCATCTCAATGGCCCAGATGGCAGTGGCTACCACCTTTCTGGAATTATCAAGGCCTGACAGTGGCTACCACCTTTCTGGAATTATCAAGGCCTACCTTGGGACTGAGGTCTACCTTCTGGAAGCCATATCAGCAACTTGGGGCTTATCTCTGTCTGACCGCCGATAGAGCCATAGCTTGTTGGCTCCAGGACAGGATGAGCATGTCATCTCTTCATGGTGTTTTCCAGAACGTGAGGGTGGGGCTCACCTTCTACTTCCTGGCAGCTCCCCCATTCCCATCTGTGCTATTGGCTGTGGCTCACCCTGAAGTGTGTGCAGCTTGGGGGGTGAGGTCCGGGCAGAGAGTAAGGAGATGTCCCTCCCACTTGTACCTCAGCCTCAGAAAGGACAGAGGTGGTCCTCTCCCCTGGCAGCCTGGGAACCCCCTTCCCCTTCCTCTTGTCCGGGGCCCCTCAGATACAGCTAATAGTTCAAATCGCTCTGTAGGAGCCCACTTCTCCTCCACCAGTCCCCCTTGGGCTGGAGGGGAACTGCTCACACTAAGGCAGAGTGGCTCTGGAAGTGGGCAGACAGACCTGGGACAAAGGTGGAAGAAGGTCCCATCAGACTGTCACCTCTGAGGAGGCCCAGAGATACCTCCTCCAATACTGTTCTCGCCCTGTGCTCAGAGAGGGAAGGGAGTTGCTTAAAGCCATCGCAGGGGGTTGGGTGATTAAGGTGTGTGGGGGTCCTTTATCACAGCGGGTACTGGATCTGCTTGGGGGTGAGGGCTCCTGAGAAGACAGGACTGGTGTCCCTTTGGTGCCTCCTGTCTGGGCCTGGCGGGACAGAGGGCATCACATCTTTGGGGACCTGGGCCTCTGAGAGTGGCAAAAGAGCAGGACAGGAGGAGTAAGCAGCCAGGGTCCTGGTCCTCCCTGTGGGCTCTGGGCCGGGCCTGCCTCAGCTCCCGAAAGGGCTGCACTGTGCCTTAAAGCTGCCGTATCCTGAGGGGTCCCAGACCCAGGCCATCAGAGACGGGGGTGGGGTGCGGAGGGACGGGGCACCCAGCAGGCCGAACACAGGCCACAGTGAGCTCATCTGTCTATTCTAGGGGCCAGGATCAGAGACCCGCTCAAGTCAGAGGTGGGAGCAGTAGGCGTGAGGACGGCAGAGGTGGGCCCAAGGGCCCCACAGCAACCACAGTGTTGACACCAAGAACTACAAAAGCCATTACCTCAGAACCTCCACAGCTTCATGCATCATCTCATTCAACCTTAGCACTTTGCTTTGAGATGTGTGCTATTATTATCCCCACTTTATAGACAGGAAAGCAGAGGCCCAGCAACATGAAGTCATTGCCCAGGTCGCTCAGCTGGTCAGGAAGGGTACCTGAACGTAGGCACAAATGATTCTGGAGCTGTTGGAGTTGGGAAATTCTTTGTCTCCATGATGCTCTGGGGTCCATTTCCATCTGTGTCTGATCCATTTTCCCCCTGATTTGCCTGATCTTTTGGTCCTAGCTTCCTTCAGTTCACTCTGACCACTAAGTGTGACCAGGAGGGGCCCACCCCATCTTTCAGAGCCAAGCCATCAGGAGCCAGGGGTCTTGGATTAGCTGCCTTTCTTTGGTCCATTCAGCTCCGGGTGGCAGGTTACAGGGTATAAATGTGGTCTAGGATGGGCAAGTGTCCTAAGGCCTGTAGTCACCTAAGCTGGCAGCAAGAGATGACTTCCTGGCAGAGGCGGGGCTCTGGAAGCAGGCTGCAGCGCGGGTGAAGGAAGGAGAGGCAAACAGAGCTGAGGATGAGGCTGGCGAGAAGTGGGCTCTGAGAGGGTCCAGCGGCGGGCATGGCCAGTGTGGGACCCAGGGCACTTGGTGGAGGAGGTGGCATCTTACCAGGTTTGACCCCCAGGCCTACAGGATGACGAGGACCTGCTGGCCCTGCTGAAGGGCAGCCAGCTACTAAAGGTGAAGTCCAACTCATGGCGGAGAGAGCGCTACTACAAGCTGCAGGAGGACTGCAAGACCATCTGGCAGGAGTCCCGCAAGGTCATGCGGTCCCCGGAGTCCCAGTTGTGTGAGTTCCCTTGGGCCACGGGGGAGGAGGCAGAGTGTGGAACCTGGCCAGGGTGGGGTAAGGGTAGAGGTCAATCACGGACCAAGACTGCAGATGGGGAAACTGAGGCCTGGCCTGACGGGGCATAAGGTCATGCGGCCAGGGCCAGAAATGAGGGAATTAAGGCTGGCTGGGGTCAGGGAGAAGAGCCTGTAGGGAAATTGAGACCTAGTCTGGGTTGGAGAGGACTGTCATGGAATGAGGACAGAGATGCTAAAGCTCTTTGGGGCTGGGGATACATAGCCATGACCACAGATGGGGACAGCCAGGCTCAGAAGCAGGGTGGGAGCTGGACAGTGTTGTCTGAACTAACAAGTGTCCGCCCAGGCGGTTGTGGGAAGGAGGGAAATTGGGCGGATTAGGACTCCAGGTGTGGCTGGCCAAAAGCCAGGCCCAAAGTCCAGAGGTAGATAAGGAACTTCCAGGTATCAGTGTCCAAAGTGTGAGGTGGGGCTGCAGGAGGCAGATCCTCCCTGGGACTGAAGCCTCAGGAGGGATGTTGGGGCAGAGCAGGGCTGGGACACAAAGGGAGAGGCCAGGGCTGGAGAACTCCCTTGAGGGTGTGTCTGAGGGCTTTCTGGAGGCTTCCAAAAAGGCCTAGGAACCCAAGGCTTAGGCAGCAAATGGAGAGTGCTCCTTACAAGGCTCTAGGGAGAAGAAAGCTCTGCTAACTTCTGCCCTTTGGTGTAAGAATTCCTTGAAGATTCTATAACATGAGATGTTCCCCTCTACACCTTTTCTTGATGGGAAAATCTGAGACCAATGCTGTCCAGTAGCACACTCTGCAGGGACGGAAATGTTCCGTCCGTGTCGTTCTGTATGGGAGCCGCCAGCCACCTGGGGCTACTGAGCCCTTGAAATGTGGCTAGTGTGACTGCGGAACTGAATTTTTAACTGTATTTAATTTTAACTAATTTAATATTTAAATAGCTACAGCTGGCTGGTGGCTACTGAATTGGACAGAGCTTGTAGGTCATTGCAGCTTGGGTTTCATGCAGCCCAGATCCCTGGAAATCCCTCACCCGTTCACCCACCTGTGGCAGGTCTGTGGGGAGCGAGACCAGACACAAGTGACAGGCCCAGGCTGGAGGAGGGCATATGGAAGGGGAGGGCCAGCCGCTGAGGGTGCACCAGTAGGGTGCCTTTAACCCAGGAAGGGATCTGTCAGGTCTCAGGCCAGGGGACAGGGACCTGAGGTGTGGCCTGCCAGCCTGTGGCCTATGGCGGGGCCCGAGGTAAGGCGGGGCAGGAGCAGGGTTGGATGGGGAGAGTCCGGCTGGGTCGTGGGGGCCGGGAGCTGTGGAAGGTTTCTGAGCAGGGCAGGGCACATTCTGGGGGTACGGGGGCTCTGAAGCATTCTCAGACAACTGCCCTGAGCCCGGGTCTGCCCCAGCCCAGCCCACTGCCACAGAGTACAGGACTGACTGCCCAGCCTTGCCCCTGGCTCTGGCGCCAGACAGCCTCCTTCATAGGGTTCCTGTCCTGATATGGGGTTTCCTGTTTGTTGCTGGTGGGTGGCTCGCAGTGGGACCTGGGATCTCATGCTCTGAACTGGGGGGGTGGGGCACGGATTCCTTGAAGCCCACCTACCTGCCAATATAGTTGCATGGCTCCCCAGTAGATGCCTAAGCTCTTGGTGGGGTGGGCGAGGGACGGATAAAAGAGTAGGAGGCCCAGGCCTTTCCAGCTGGAACCCTGACTTGTGCTGGCGACATGACGACCTCACCCTGGGACAGCTCTGAGCAAAATGGCAGGAAGGGCACCCCAGGCCGGAGACCCAGTGTGAGCCAATGTGCAGGGGTGAGGATGGGGGAGGGGCATGGGCAGCAGGCTGAGGGGCTTCACCCTGTGAGGATGGGCACAGGGGTACCAGGTCCGGTCAGCGAGCCTGGTGTGCTAGGTAAGGAAATGGCCTGAGAGGCTTTCTGCCAGGTCAGAGGCGCCTGAGACAGCCTCGTGCTGCGTGCGCATGTCTATTGGCCATTTTCCTTCTCTGCATGAGCAGTGAGATTGTTGTCCTCAACTGCACTTTACTGTTGGGGAAACTGAGGCCAGGTGAGGGAGGAGTGGAGCAGCCTTCCCCCAGTTCCGCTTCGCTTTGCTTCCTGTCTCTAAGTGTCCCCCGATCCTGCCACCACTCCCCAACCCTGCAACTCTGGTTCCCAGAGGCAGACAAGGTATTATCAGCAGTGGAGGCATCTGGACTTTCTCTCCGTGTGGGTGGGGGCGCTGACCCTGGGGGCTTCCATGGCTCAGGCTTCCTGTTTTCATTCCTGGCCTGGGGCAGCTGCAGCTGCACCCAGTGTGGGGCCTGGTGGGGCACAGGAGGCTGTGGGCAGAGGGATTAAGCAGGGATATCCTCTGCACCCCAGATGGCCCAGGGCTCACGTGGCCCACTCTGCAGAGCCTACACTCACGTGGGGCCTGCAAATGGCTAGGAGGCCCCTGGGCACTCCGGGTGGGGTGGGCACAGGGTGGACTTTCTGCCAGAGCCAGTCTAGGACCCAGGACAGATGGATGAGGGGGCTCAGGCTGGGGATGGGCAGAGGCAGAGCCTGGGCCCTGCTGGGAGGTGCAGCAGGAGCCTGGTTGGTGGGACTGGCTCTGGGCCAGGCCGTGGAGGGCACTGGGATGGAGGTAGACAGGGGATCGCCTCTCCCTGAAGCTCGGAAGGCTGGGCTGTGACAGGAGGGCCCCCTGGCTCCTAAGGGCAGAATGATGTAATCTCTCAGACCCCTGAGGGGCACCCTCCAGTCTGCCTGTTGGGACCCTGGGGAGCAGAGCCTTCCTGCACGTCCTGCCGAAGGGCTCCCTGAAGTCAGGACACATACAAAAACACACAGGGCAAGGCTCTGCTACCCTCTGACATGGCACTTTCCCCTCTGTCTCTGGCCATCTGCCCCTAGGCCCCAGGGCAGGGCTTCCTGAGGGTGGCGCTGGTCTCCTGAATGATCAGGAGTGGGGGGCTGGAGGGTCTCGTGGCTGTGTGGGGGAGGACAGGCCCAAAGGCCAGTATGTTCAGGAGGGTGTGTGGCCCCTCTCTGTCACAGGCACCATGCTCCAGAACAGTCTCTCCCCGTCTCTAAGAGCCCTACCCTGCCCCAGGCCCCTGCCAGGGGCCCTGCTGCCCCATCACCGAGACAGCGGGCCTGGGGTCCCAGGTGCCCTTTCCACCGTAAAGTGTCTGTCCCTGTCTCTGTCCGTCCCTCCCTGTGCATCTCCACTCTGCCTACTACAACTGTGTCTCCTGCTCTGTCTCTGCCTCAGTCTCTGCCTTCCTTCCCCCTTTGTCCCCTCTTGTCTGACCTCCTGCCTCTGTCCTGTCACTCTGGACCCAAGGCCTGAGCTCTGGCCCTGGCTCTGTGTCTCTAAGCTGTGTCCCCTCCACCGTGCCCTTGGCTGTGTCAGAGGCAGGGCTTGGCCTCACAGTATTCTCTGTCACCTCTCCCCCACTGTCCCCCTCTTGCAGTCTCCATTGAGGACATTCAGGAGGTGCGCATGGGGCACCGCACAGAGGGCCTGGAGAAGTTTGCCCGTGACGTGCCCGAGGACCGCTGCTTCTCCATTGTCTTCAAGGACCAGCGCAACACTCTAGACCTGATCGCCCCATCGCCAGCTGACGCCCAGCACTGGGTGCAGGGTCTGCGCAAGATCATCCACCACTCGGGCTCCATGGACCAGCGGCAGAAGCTTCAGCAGTATCCTTTTGGTGGCAGTGGGTTCAGGCCTGGCCTGTGCACACTAGCTGCGCTTGTCCCAAGGGCAACCTGGGTGTGAAAGGTGCAGTCAGTTTGGGCTGCCATAACAAAATACCATAGACTGGGGGACGTAAACAATAGAAATTTATTTTCTCACAGTTCTGGAGACTCTAAGTCCAAGATTAGGGTGCCAGCATGGTCAGTCTGGTGAAGGCTCTCGACCTTGCCTGCGAGCTGCCTTCTCCCTGTGTCCTCACAGGTAGGCAGAGACAGAGCAAGCTCTCTGGTGTCTCTTCTTATGTAAGGGCACTAATCCTGTCATCAGGGCCCTATAACCCTCGTGACCTCACCTAAACCAAATTATCTCCCAAAGGTCCTATTTTCAAATACCATCATGTCGGGATTAGGCCTTCAACAAATGAATTTTGTGGGAACACAATTTAGCCCACAGCAGAAGGGAAGCAGAGAAAGTGCATGGAGCCCTCTTTGGTCTACTCTGACCCAAGGCCAGACAGCTCTGCAGCCCCTGATACTCCCCGGGTCCCCCTTTGTAACCAGTGTGGAGTTAGGAGACTGGGGAGGCTGAGGAAAGCAGGCTACTTCGACAGGAGACCTACTCTTGCATGTTTTCGTCGTGTTTTTTAAAGTTACTACACTTTTCCCCTCTGGGAATGGGGAGGCCATGGTACCCTCCTGTGCCATTCTTTGGAGTGTGATCAAGTTTCCCCGGGCTTGGTGTACAGGCCACCCCGTGGGCTTAAAACAAATTAACTTCAAAATCTGGTTGCACAACAACACAGTGGTCTATAATTCATAGTGATCAGGCTTCCGGCATGAATGGATTAGCGTGGAGCCAGCCCCAGCTCCTTTTTTTATGACAGCTTTATTGAGGTATAATTCACATGCCATAGAATTAACCCATTTAAAGTATTCAACCCGATTCAATGCTTTTTAGTATATTCACAGAGTTGTGCGACCACCACCACAATCAAGTTTAGAACATTTGTCATCAACCCAGAAAGAAACCTTGTACCTTTAGCAGTCACTGCCCGTTTCCCCTCCACCCCCAGCCTAGACAGCCGCGAATCTACTTGCTGCCTCTATACATTTGCCTGTTCTGGGCATTTCCTGTAAATGGAATCATGCAGTCTTTTGCGACTGGCTCCTTTCCCTTAGCATGTTTTCAACATTCATCCATGATGTAGCCTGTGTCAGTACTTCATTCTTTCTAATTGCCTAATAATATCCCATCGTATGGGTACACTACATTCTATTCATCCATTCACCAGCTGATGGATATTTGAGTTGTTGCCACTTTGGGGCTCCTATGAATAATGTTGCTGTGAACATTTGTGTGTAAGTTTTCTGTAGACACATTTTCATTTCTCTTGGGTAGATACCTAGGGGTGGAATTGTTGGGTTGTGTGGTTAACTCTATGTTTAACTTTTTGAGGAACTGTCAAACTTTTAAAAAAAAGGCTACACCAATTTACATTCCCACCAGCAGTATATGAGAGTTTCAATTTTTCACATCCTCGACAACACTTGCTATTATCTGTCTTTTTTTTTTTTTTTGAGACAGAGTCTCGTTCTGTCGCCTGGGCTACAGTGCCGTGCCGTCGGCCTAGCTCACAGCAACCTCAAACTCCTGGGCTCAAGCGATCCTCCTGCCTCAGCCTCCCAAGTAGCTGGTACTGCGCCACCATGCCTGGCTAATTTTTTATATATATTTTTAAGTTGTCCAGTTAATTTCTTTTTATTTTTAGTAGAGACAGGGTCTTCCCCTTGCTCAGCCTGATCTCGAACTCCTGAGCGCAAACGATCCTCCCACCTCAGCCTCCCAGAGTGCTAGGATTACAGTTGTGAGCCACCGCGCCCGGCCTATTATCTGTCTTTTTGATTATAGATACCCTTGTGGGTATGAAGTGGTATCTCATTGTGGTTTGAGTGGCATTTTCTGGATGGCTAATGATGTTGAGCATAGTTACATGTGTTTATTCACCATTTGTGTATCTACCTTGGAAAATATCTATTTAGATCCTTTGCTCATTTTTGTTGTTGTTAAGCTCTTCTTTTTAACAGATCTATTTTATTTTTAATTTTAAAATATATATAAAACATAATTTTATCGTCTTAACTATTTTAAGTGTACAGCTCAGCAGTGTTAAGTATATCTACATCGTTGTGCAACCAATCTCCGAAACTTTTTTTATCTTGCAAAACTGAAATTCTATACCCAATAAACAACTCCTCATTCTCCCCTCCTCCCAGTCCCTGGCAACCACTATCCTACTTTCTGTGCCCATGAATTTGACCACTCTAAGTACCTCCTATAAATCAAATCACGTAATATTTGTCTTTTTGTGACTAGCTTACTTCACTTAACATAATATCCTCATTCACCCATGTTGTAGCATGTGTCAGAATTTCCTTCCTTTTTAAGGCTCGATAATATTCCGATGTATGTTATACCACATTTTGTTCATTCATCCATTGATTTGACACTTGGGTTGCTTCCACCTTTTGGCTATTGGGAATAATACTGCTATGAGCATGGGTATACAAATATCTCTTTGAGACACTCTTTCAATTCTTTTGAGTTTATATTGAGTGGAATTGCTGGATCACATGGAGATAGATTTTCAGTTTTTGGAGGAGCCATCATACTATTTTCCATAGCAGCTGTGTCGTTTTACATTTCCACTAACAGTGCACAAGGGTTCCAACCTTTTCACGTTCTTGCCAACACTTGTTATTCTCTTGTTTTTGACAGTAGCCATCCTAATGAGTGTGTGGTGGTATCTTGTTGTAATTTTGATTTGCATTTCCCAAGTGATTAGTGAAGTTGAGCATTTTTCATGTGCTTTTGTATATCTTTGTTGAAGAAATATCTATTCAGATCCTTTGTCTACTTTTTGATTGGGTTATTTGTCTTTTTATTACTAAGTTGCAAGAGTTCTTTATATATTCTAGTTACAAGTCTCTTATGAGATATATACTGTACAAATAATTTCTCCCATTGTGCGAGTTGTCTTTTCTCTTTCTTGATGGTATTCTTTGAAGCACAAACGTTTTTAGTCCTGATGAAGGTCAATTTATCTTTTTTCTTTTGTTGTTTGTACTTCTTGGTATTGTATCTAAGAAGTCTTTGCCTAATCCAAAGTGATAACATTCACTCTTATATTTTCTTGTAGAGTTTTATAGTTTTAGCTCTGACCTTTAGGTCTCTGATCTATTTTGAGTTAATTTTTGTGCATGGTATGAGATAGGAGATCCAATTTTTTTTTTTAATGTAGATATACAGTTGTTCCAGCATGATTTGTTGAAAAGACTATTCTTTCCCCATTGAATTGTCTTGGCAGCCTTGTCAGAAATCAATTGACTGTAAATATGAGGGCTTATTCTGTACTCTCAATCTTTGCACTAGTACTACAGTGTTTTGGTTATTGTAACTTTGTAGTAAGTTTTGAAATTAGGAAGTGTGAGTCCTACAAATTTATTCCCTTTTTTTTTTTGCAAAATTTCTTTGGCTATTCTGGAACGCTTGAATTTCCACATGAATTTTAGGATCAGCTTGTCAATTTCTGAAACTAAACCAATAGGATTTTGATAGAGATTGTGTCAAATCTGTGAATCAATTTGGAGAGTATCCCTGTATAACAATATCAAGTCTTCTGATTCATGAACATGGGATAAATAATTCCATTTATTTATATCTTCTTTAATTTTTTTCAACAATGTTTTGTTGTCTTCAGAATATAAGTTTTGCACTTTAAAAAAATTTATTCCAAAGCAGGGCACTTGGGAGACAGATGGTATGATCTTTTGAGCCCAGGAGTTCAAGACCAGCCTGGGCAACATAGTGAGATCTTGTGTCTTAAAAAAATTTATTTAAAGCATTTTGTTTATTTTGATGCTATTGTAAATAGAATTATTTTTGTCTTTCTTTTCTTTTCTTTCTTTCTTCTTCTTTTTTTGTAGAGACAGAGTCTCACCCTGTCATCCAGGCTGGAGTGTAGTGGCCTGATCATAGCTCACTGCAGTCTGTAACTCATGGGGTAAAGTGATTCTCCTGCCTCGGCCTCCAGAGTAGCTGGGGCTACAGGCATGCACTGTCACACTGGTTAATTTTTAAATTTTTTGCAGAGACAGGGTCTCATATGTTGCCCAGGCTGGTCTCGAACTCCTGGGCTCAAGTGATCCTCCCACCTTGGCTTCTCAAAGTGCTGGGATTACAGGCGTGAGCCACTGTGCCCAGCCTGCTTTCTTAATTTTGCTTTCAAATCGTTCATTGCTAATGTATATCCAGCTCCTTTGGGGGATACATTTTGATTCCTGTTATTTTTCTTTCCTTTGTGCTTTTGAGCATTTGAGAGACTTTTAGGTGTTATTTCTCAAGGCCGCAACTGCCTGACTTTGAGCCTTCCTAAAAGTCCAATTCTCTGGCACTTCTCTCTTAGTCACTCCTTTTGCATAGGCTTGTCCTTGGACAATCTTGTGCCCTGTGCAGGGTCCTGCCTCCAAGACCTTGAGATCATAAAGCCATTCCGTGTGCTGAATAGCCTTTGGCACAGGAATCTTGTGATTGGCTGGACCACTCTGAACTTGACTTTTTTCACCTGGCTTTCTGCCATAATTTTTTTGCCACATATATTATACATATATATAAAATTTGGAAAGTATGTATATGTTAGAATGAAGTTTTAAAGGCCCACAAGACCCATTTCCTCCAGAAACTACTGATATTTGCATTCTCCTCCGAATTTTTTTTCTGTATTTCCAATTGCGATTATACATTTGTAATCCATTTTCTGTGTAACGTTAAATTATAATTATTTCCCTGTTTAGTATAATCTCCATAAATAGCTTTAATGACTATATAATATTCCACTGAGTGGAAGCACTACAAATCAGTGATCCATTCCATTGGTGTTGAACATTTACTTTATTTTTAGTCTTTCACTGCTATAAATAACACCCTGAAGAATCCCTAATCTGAAAATCCAAAATCCAAGATGCTCCAAAATCCAAAACTTCTTGAGCACCAATATGATGCCACGAGTGGACAATTTCACACCTGACCTCATGTGACAGGTTGCAGTCAAAACACAGTCAACATGCACAAAATTGCACAGTTTGTTTCATGCACAAAATTATTAAAAATATTGTATAAGATTACCTTCTGGCTATATATGTAAGGTATATCTGAAATGTAAATGAATTCATGTTTCGATTTCGGTCCCATCCCCAAGATAGCCCATCATGTATATGCAAATATTCCAAAATGCAAAAAATTCAAACTCTGAAACACTTCTGGTCCCAGCCATTTCAGATAAGGGATATTTAACCTGTGTGTTCCAAAAAGCTTCAGTATTTAAGAGGATTTCCTTACCAATGGATTTGTAGAAGTGGAATGACTGAGTTGAATGGTAAAATAATTTAAAGCTTTAGCTATCCCTAGATAACTTTCCTAAAGATCGTGCCTACCTTGCTCTACCTTGCCCCAGTAGTGAGTGAGTATCCATTTCACCTCACCTTTACTCGCACTGGGCATTATATGTTTAAATTGACAATTTTATAGTTTAAGAAATTGCATCTTATTTTCAAATTTTAATATCTTTGAATATTAGTAATGTTTACAAAGGTCAGTTTATCTTCTTGTCTTATTTAGTTATTAGGTTCATCATATTGTTTTCTTTTTAATTATTTCTTTCAAGCCTTTGGTGCAAATGTTTCCCTCAGTCTGTCAGATGGAAGACATATTTTTCTTTATTTGATCCTTAGTTTTTTTGCTTTTGTTTCTGTTTTTTGAGACAGAGTCTCCCTCTGTCACTTTGGCTAGAGTGCAGAGGTGTGAGCATAGCTCACTGCAACCTCAAACTCCTGTGCCTCAGCCTCCTGAGTAGCTTAAACTACAGGTGCGCACCACCACGCCCCACTAACTCTTCTATTTTTTGTGGAGACCGGGTCTCGCTCTCGCTCAGACTGATTTCGAACTCCTGAGCTCAAGCGATCCTCCCACCTCGGCCTCCCAGAGTGCTAGGATTACAGGCATGAGCCACCACGCCTGGCCCGATCCTTAGATTTTTTTGAAGTTTATATAGCACAGATTATGCTGTTATTTCTTTCGTGAATTTTTAGAAAAGCCTACTGTTATTTCTCTTGCTTGTTCATGAGGTTTCATTGTCTTTGTTCCATCCTCAGTTGTCTGATTTCTGTGGAATGTGCTGCATACTCTTGTTTCTCAAGGTGATGGCGCGGTGGGGCCGAAATGCCCCAATCATGATGACTTGATCCAGGCTTTCTTTCTGCATGTGATATCCCCACCTTCTGATCAGTGGCTTGAAATTTGCCATTTCCTAAAACATAAGCCTCACTTGCTGGTTGATTGACAATTATACATTGAAAACCAGAAGGACATACTCTGAAATGTTAATAGTAGTTATCCCTGGGTGGTAGGAATATGGGGGATTTGTTTACTTTTCTGTATTTTCTAAGTTGTCTGCAGTAAGTCCTTTTACAGTAAGAAATATTTTCAAAAATTCAAAAGGTTTTGAAACCAGCAAATAGAAAAAGATCGCTTAAAAGGATGTAACATTTTCTTCCTGAGAGGCCACCAGGGCTTGTCCCTGAAATGTGTGCAGTAAGTCAGGCTGAGGGAGCTGTGTCTGCAGCGGCTCCAGCCTGAACCCTGGCTCTGGCTGGGACCTGGGTGGGTCCCAGGGCTCCTGGGTGCTCTCCTTACTTCTCACCCAGCTGGATTCACTCCTGCTTGCGAAAAGCTGACAAAAACAAAGACAACAAGATGAGCTTCAAGGAGCTGCAGAACTTCCTGAAGGAGCTCAACATCCAGGTGGACGACAGCTACGCCCGGAAGATCTTCAGGGTGAGGCAGGAAGTGGGGGCTGGGTCTGTGTGCCAGTGGGCCCTGGACGCTGGCTCGAGGCTGCTCTGAACCGCACCCCCTCGGCTGTCCTGGCTTTGCAGGAGTGTGACCGCTCCCAGACAGACTCCTTGGAGGACGAGGAGATCGAAGCCTTCTACAAGACGCTGACGAAGCGGCAGGAAATCGACCGCACTTTCGCTGAGGCCGCGGGCTCAGGGGAGACCCTGTCAGTGGATCAGTTAGTGACGTTCCTGCAGCGCCAGCAGCGGGAGGAAGCGGCAGGGCCTGCCCTGGCCCTCTCCCTCATTGAGCGCTACGAGCCCAGCGAGACTGGTGAGGGCCTGGCCAGGGTCTGCAACCTCAGTCCCAGGGCCATACTGGGCTGGCAGGCCTCCGAGGAGACTATAGCCAGAGAAAAGGGACCTGGAGGCAAGGGGCTGCCTGAGCCAGCCCAGTGCCCCTGGTCAGTACTTGCCTGTCCTGTGAAAGCAGGCAGATGGGAGACAGGGCTCCAGCATCACTGGCCCTCTCTGGGCCTCAGTTTCCCTCGTGGCTCCTCCTTTAGGAGGCTTTGGGGACCTCCTCCCCAAGAAACAGAAAGAGAGGTGTCTGGAAAAGCAGACGCCATTCCTGCTTCCTTCTTTGTGCCCATTCTGGGCCCAGCTTTGAGACATGACAGAGCAGAGAAGATGGGGCCCTGCTCTGAAGGGGGCTCCATTCTGGGGACACAAAGGAGGAGGAGATGAGACTCTGCCCTCAGGGGCTCAGAATGTGTCAACAGGGAAGGAGGAGGAGACAGACCCCACTCTGGGGTAGCCATGGTCTACTCGGGAGACTCAGACATATCCCGCTGCGGAGAGCTCGGAGGACTCTCCAAGACTTGTCCAGGACAGGCGGCAGGGGATGGAGTGGCGGGCAGCCAGGATGGGCCTGATGGCAGCGGCTCTAACAGGTGGTGGCCTCCTCCCTCCCAGCCAAGGCGCAGCGGCAGATGACCAAGGATGGCTTCCTCATGTACCTGCTGTCAGCTGACGGCAGTGCCTTCAGCCTGATGCACCGGCGGGTCTACCAGGACATGAGCCAGCCACTCAGCCACTACCTGGTGTCCTCCTCGCACAACACGTACCTGCTGGAGGACCAGCTCACCGGGCCCAGCAGCACCGAAGCCTACATCCGGTGTGGTGCGGGGAAGCCTTGGGGCGCGAGTCTGGAGGGGACCCAGGATGGGACCTAGAGGGTCCTAGCCACCACCCCTACCTACAGGGCACTGTGCAAAGGCTGCCGCTGCCTGGAGCTCGACTGCTGGGACGGGCCTAACCTGGAGCCGATCATCTACCACGGCTATACTTTCACCTCCAAGATCCTCTTCTGTGACGCGCTCCGGGCCATCCGGGACTACGCCTTCAAGGTGGGCGTGCCTCTGGGGGGCGAGGAGCAGGATGCTCGGAGCGGATGAGCCCTCCTAACTTGCCCTTGGGCCTCCAGGCATCCCCCTACCCTGTCATCCTGTCCCTGGAGAACCACTGCAGCCTAGAGCAGCAGCGCGTGATGGCGAGACACCTGCGGGCCATCCTGGGCCCCCTGCTGTTGGACCAGCCGCTGGACGGGGCCACCACCAGCCTGCCCTCCCCCGAGGTGCGTGGTGGGGAGCAGGTGCCCAGAGGAGAGGGCAGGGGACTGGCTGGGAGGCCGGCGGGTCTTGACCAGTTGCCCCTCCATCCCTAGCAACTGAAGGGGAAGATCCTGCTGAAGGGGAAGAAGTTTGGGGGTCTCCTGCCCATTGGAGGGGAAGGCGGCTCCGAGGCCACCGTCGTGTCGGACGAAGATGAGGCTGCTGAGATGGAGGATGAAGCAGTGAGGAGCCGAGTGCAGCATAAGCCCAAGGTTCGAGGGGGAGCTGCGGGGGCCGGGCAGCCCTGGGGCCTCTCCCACCCCACCCGCCCCGGGATGTTGGCCTTGTCTCGGTTCTCTGTGGCTGCCACTCAGACCCTCTGCCCCCCTCTCTCTGTCTGTCTCCCTCTGTCTCTCTGTGTCTGGGTTTCTGGCTTTCTCAGTGCCTACCCTGCCCCAACCACTGAATCTAACCTGGGCCTCCCCGTGGCCTCCAGGAGGACAAGCTCAGGCTAGCGCAGGAGCTCTCTGACATGGTCATTTACTGCAAGAGTGTCCACTTTGGGGGCTTCCCCAGTCCTGGCACCCCTGGGCAGGCTTTCTACGAGATGGTGTCCTTCTCTGAGAACCGGGCCCTCCGACTGCTCCAGGAATCAGGTGAGCCCCTGGCCTGCAGCCGGAGGGAGCCGGCCACCTGGCTGACCATCTGGGCCAGCCAGGGCCAGGCTTGGCCCCCACCCCTCAGGACCAGAGTTGGCACCCCCGGCTCTGTTACCTGACAGGATGGGCCGGGAGGGGCTTGGCCCCCACCAGGAGGCCTCCACTGTGGAGGCTCACCACACCTCCCTCCCCTCAGGAAACGGCTTTGTCCGCCACAACGTGGGGCACCTGAGCAGGATCTACCCGGCTGGGTGGAGAACAGACTCCTCCAACTACAGCCCCGTGGAGATGTGGAACGGGGGCTGCCAGATCGGTATGGGCCGGCTGGGGCTGGAGGCGGCTTTTGGACCTGAGGCCAGGGGCTTGGAGGCTTGAACGCCATGCACGGAGGTCTGAGGACCCAAGCGGGGTCAGAGGCAGGGGTGTGTGGAGCTGGTAACCTCAGTTTGGAAGTGGCTTCCCACCAGCAAGTCACAGTGACTGAAATCCCATTAGCACACTAGCCCCTTGATTCCAACAGCAGAAATGAATGTGTGCTTAGTGTGGTGAGTCACGTAGGGTGGCAGGAGGGTAGCAGGCATGGAGTGACGGCTGGACCCTCCTTCTAACTTGCCATGTGACCCTAGGCCTCAGTTTCCTTAAGCAGGCTGGACTGTAGGGCCCCAACGCCAGCCCACAGCTTGTGACCGCTCTGTCCTGCCTCAGTGGCCTTGAACTTCCAGACACCTGGGCCAGAGATGGATGTGTACCAGGGCCGCTTCCAGGACAACGGGGCCTGTGGGTACGTGCTCAAGCCTGCCTTCCTGAGAGACCCCAACTCCAGCTTCAACTCACGTGCCCTGACGCAAGGGCCCTGGTGGGCTCGGAAGCGGCTCCACATCAGGGTACGGCCAGCCACAGGAGGGACAGGTGCCCGTGGCCTTCCCCGTCCCACTACTCCTGACCTCTTAATTGTCCCCTGCCTCTCCTCAGGTCATCTCAGGGCAGCAGCTGCCAAAAGTCAACAAGAATAAGAATTCCATTGTGGACCCCAAGGTGACAGTGGAGATCCACGGCGTGAGCCGGGACATTGCCAGCCGCCAGACCGCTGTGATCACCAACAACGGTACGTGCTGCGCCTGGGCTGGGCCCAATTGATGGAGCTGGTGTCCATGCTGCTGATGTGGCACCTGTGCCCCTAGGTTTTAACCCGTGGTGGGACACAGAGTTCGAGTTTGAGGTGGTTGTGCCTGAGCTCGCCCTCGTGCGCTTCGTGGTGGAGGATTATGATGCCTCCTCCAAGAACGACTTCATCGGCCAGAGCACCATCCCCTTGAACAGCCTCAAGCAGGGTGAGTGTTCGTCAGGGGAGGGGACGGCGGGGGGGTGTGGGGCCTGGCATCTCTGGAAGCATCCTCCATGAGTGACTCGAATGCTCTGTGTGCCCCTTCCTGCCCTTCTGCCTGCCAGGATACCGCCACGTCCACCTCTTGTCTAAGAATGGAGACCAGCATCCGTCGGCCACCCTCTTTGTGAAGATCGCCCTCCAGGACTAGGCTGGGGGAGTCCAGCAGGGTCCGCCCTGAGTGGGCCCTCCGTGCACACGTGGGGGCGGGGCTGGCGTGGCTCCCAGCCTCGCACCTGGAGCTAGAGGCCCGTGGACTGCCTTCGGCAATGGCCTGCTGTCTGTGCTGCTGCTTCTCTGGGGGCCAGGAGCTGCCCAGTCCCTGGAGCTGTCCTCAATTCCGTTAGGAACAACACTGCAGCCCTCTCCACCCTCTGGCTGGCCCTAGGTCAGGGTTTTATAAAGATCACGATAAGATCAAGCCCTGTGGTCTCTTTACCTGGACACCAGAACATCCCCCGTGAAGCATGTTTGTGTCCCAGAGCACTGGAGCCCAGCACCTCGCTCTCCACCTTCCCCTCCACACACTCCAGTGGGGCAGGGGTGTCTGGAGAGACAAATGCCTGTATGGGTGAGGGTAGAGGGCTTAGTCCTTCTGGAGCGCCAATGCCCTGCAGCCCCAAGGCCCCCTCCTCCTGAGAGGGCGACCCACTGAGTAACCCAGGCCTGACAGCACACATCCCACAGCTGGTGTGGGCCACCAGCTTTTATTGACAAGGGGAGGTGACCCCGGAGCCTCCCAGGGGGTGTGAGCAGGGTCTCCCTGGAGGTGCAGGTGCATGCGGGGGTCCGAGCAGGGGCCTCGGCACAGGCAGGGCAGGGCCTGGGTTCAGAAGAAGCCCAGTCGCTGTTTCTCCTGCTGCTGCTTCCACTTGGCCATGCTGTAGAATTCCTCCTTGGACTTCCCAAAGACATCTTGGAAGTCAGAGTCTGAGAGATAGAACTGGGGGGTAGGGGGCGGGGAGGAGCAGGAGGAAGGTGCAGAGAAAGGTATCATCAGACCCCAGAATCCTGTCCCACTCAGAAGTGTCATTCAGGACTTGGACTTCCCCACTTCTGTCTGCTCACCACCCTATCTAGAACATGCCTCTCCCAAGGCAGCCTGCCCACTGCCTGCCACCGGTTGCCCCTGCCTTGGGCTCCTCCTGCTCGGTCTTAGGTGCATCAGTGCTGGGGCAGTGAGTGGCAGGGGGCTCGGCACCCACCTCCTTGCGTGTGGGGTCCACGCCCTCTGGCAGGTCCTCAGCAGCCTGGTGCCGCAGCAGTTCCCGGGGAAGGCCCCCACTGCTCGCGGGGCTGGTGCTGCTGATGTTGGTGCTGGTGCTGGTGGGACTGCCACCTGCCTTGGGGCCCAGTGCCAGCTCACTCTTTGAGCTGTCTTGGGAGCCCTTGAGGGCCTGCCGGGTCAAGGGACCTGCCCTGCCTTCGCCTGGCCATCTGGATAGCTGGAGGTTGTTGACTTCCTGTCCAGAGAGGGCCTCAGGCTGGGGAAGATGGGGAACAGGCAGCCCACTGGAAGGCCACACTGAACTCGTGTCCCCACTGTAACCCCTCCCGCCTAGCAGAGCTGGCCCCTTCCCTGGACCACATCGTCAGAGCCTGGGCCACTGCAGCGAAGCCCGGGGGCCCCAGTACTCACTGCTGTTATCTCAGAGACGGCAGGTGCGGCTCCCAGGCTGTTCTCCACCTGCTCGTGGGACTGGTGGTTCTGGGAGCAGAGTCATGGCAAGGATCAGGGCCAGGGCAGGGTGAGGGGGCACCACGGGGACTCGGGAGGGGCCTGAGCAGAAGACCAGGCCTCCCTCACATACACTGGGGATCCCCAGCCCGGGCAGCGCTCCTCCTTCCGTCTGCCCAGGGCAGGCCCCTCTCCCACGGATTAGGGTGGGGCTGGGGGCCTCAGGCCTCACTCACGGTCCACTTGTAGGGGTCCCAAGCGAAGAACCACCCAGTGAAGGTGGGAGGCTCGTGGCCCTGCTTGACCAGCACGAGGGGTGTGGCCGGGCTCCTCCCTGCTGGATGGGTCTCCAGGTACTCCCGGCCCCAGGCCACCGCCGCCGCCTTCCACTCACTGGCAGCTTCCCCAAGCCACAGGAAGACCTGGGCCACAGAGGGAGCCTGGCCTGGGGCAGGTGGAGGGGCCACCCGGAGCTGGCCACCTCTTACCCACTCCCAGTCCATCAAATGTCTCAGAGCCCCACACACTGGCCAACCAGACACACACCCAGCAAGCCACCACGCCCACACACCCAAAAGCACACAAGGTCACAGCCGCGCATTTACTGAACACCTGCTGTGTGGCAGGCACTGTTCTAGGCATTGGGATTCAACAACACGTAAACAAAAATCCCTGCCCTTCCATGAGGGAGAAAGTTGTGTGTATGTCTGGGGGTAAATGTTCTAACCAGAAGAAACAACCGGTGCAAAGGCCCTGCGGCAGCAGTGTGCTGGCACATGCAGGGACACAAGGAGGCTGTCATGGCTGGGACAGAACCAGCAAGGAGGCGCCCAGGAGGCACCAGGTCAGAGCCGGGGCTGGCAGGTCGCACAGGGCTGGGGAAAGGGCTCTGTTTTTTTCTGGGTGGGTTGGGAGCCCAGAGCCTCATCACTAATTCACACAGTGCCACAGGGGCCCACACGTACACAGCGATGCAGAGACGCACACGTCATCACAGCTGCACAGATACAAGATCACCCATCGCCACACGCTGCCATCCACTGTTGTCAAACACACGGCTGCACATAAAAATGACCACATTAGATCCCACAGCTGCACGCAGCCCGCCAGCTACACCACGGCATACAGCCACGCGGAAACGTGATTGCACAGACACACACACACACACGCACACGCACACAGCCTCTCTCTCACCCAGGCTCACCAGTTATAATCGGTCTGGACAGTTCCGGCGTCACGTGACCTCTCAGCCGCTGACCTGGTCAGTCTTGCAAACAGCCGTGCACACGGAGGGAAATGCACAGTCACACGGTGTCAGCACACGCATGTATACAATCAGGTGTTCCATGCACAGTCACACATGTGACACCAATGCATGTTCAGCCGCGGGCACTCAGTCCCTGGAGTCATGCACACTGTCGTAAGGCACATGGAGTGACACACAACTACATGGGCACAGTCACCCTGGGTCCTAGCACACAGCCATGTCTCCAACAGTCTCGCTGCCATCACAGGGTGACACACTCATCCGTGGTCTCACATCCACAGCCACACAATCGCACAGTGTCATATGCACAGTGACACAGTCTCACAGTCACGCAGACTCGTACACGGTTAGATACACCCAGTTACATAAACAGAGACACACCCCCTTCACATCCTGGCCAGACACGGGTGCCACCTACCTCCTGCCAGGTGTCCAGTAACATGACATCATACTTGTCCAGGTCCTCTTGGCTAAAGAACACCACTTCTGTGAGGACCAGGCAGCCCATCTGGCTGCAGCACTCAAACAGCCGTGGCTGGCGGCTGCAGCCCTCCTCCGGGAGCCTGGCCGGCATGGACAGCAGGCCGTGAGGGGGGCTCTGAGCGCCACCCACCCCCTAATTCACTCCAGGAGCACCCTGCTCCTCTCTGCGCCGCAGGGGCCCCCTCGGTCCCTGGAGGAAGGAGATTAGCCCCAGCCAGCTGTGACACGAGCTGCCCCACGCATGTCCCAGGAGAGGCCCTTAAGAGGAGGGGAGGGCGGGCTGTGTGGGGAGGGGTCAGCAGGAGTCTCCCCCTCCCTGGCGGGAGGAGGGAAGCCAGGCGGGGGACGGAGGCAGTCGCACTGAGCTCAGGGGACTTGAGGGCTGTGCAGCTCAGCAGCCAGGCCCCACAGACACACCGGGAGCAACCTGGGACTGAGCTCCCTCCTCCCTTTGTGGCCTCACTCTGCCCTACCCTCCTACACACCCTGTCCGCTCCCACACACTCGCACGCGCACACCACTGCATATACCTGTTCTCAATACTCCACATACGCCGTGTACCCACACGTCATATGACACTGTACGCACGCACACTAGGCACTGTGACCCCTGGGGACTGTGGGGCTGGGGAATGCTGCTTTGTCCGCGTGGCCAGGACAGCAGCAATGCAGGGAGCGAATTCTGCCAGCAGAGGGCGCCACTGCAAATGCTCTCCCAGTTGTCTGCCTGCTGTCCTTACCCCGGGCTGGGAGTAGGGGATGGGCTGCGCTCCTGGGAGTCCCTGGGGCTGGGCGGTGGAGGCCTCACCTCAGTTCTAGTCTTGCCTTTCCAGCTCTCTGTGGGAACTTTAAGTAGTAATCCACCCTCTCCGGACCTCAATTCCTCTGCATAAAAACACTTTCCTCCCAACCTGTTACCTCTTGCTGTTGGGGTAGGGGGCCCGGCCTCCCAGGGCCACCCAGAAGTGGTTAGGCTCCTGACCCTCCAGCACCGTCTCCACGCTCTTCCCAGAGATGGCAGGGACCACCACCCGCGCCATCTCACGCTGGTCACCGTTGCATCCCTGCAGGCAGAGAGCTGGGTCAGGCCCTGCACGGGGAGGGGTCTTCACCTCCAGTCCCACGTCCCACTCATGGGGGCCTGGGCTCGAGTCACGGGGGTGTGAGGCTGATGATGGGGCACGCATGAGCAAAGGCTCTCCCTTCCTCACCCTCCAGGCCTCGGTCTCCACAGCTGGTCAGGGGCACAGTGTCTGGGCCCCCCGCCCTGCCCTGGGTCTAAGCATGGGCTAGCGGTCCTCATGCTAGGGGGTCATTCACAGTTTATGCTGAAGATTGGAGAAAACTCCAGAAAACTGGACTAGGCCTCCCCCTTTTCCCAAGAGATTTTGGAAGAAACATGTCCCGTGCTCAAGGCAGTAAGGAGGGGAAGCCACCTGGGCCTGACCTGGCTCTGACCTGTGGACCCTCTCACGCCCACCTGTCACTTTGGTGTTTTCTTTTTTTTAATTTTTAACGTTTTTAATTTTTTTTTTTTGAGACAGGGTCTCAGTCTGTCACCCGGACCAGAGTGCGACGATGCAATCATAGCTCACTGCAGCCTCTTGATCCTCCAGCCTCAGCCTCCCAAGTAGCTGGGACTCCAGGCACACGCCACCATGCCCAGCCCACATGTCACTTTGTAACTTTCCCCAAGTTCCAGAGGGGACACTGTGGCTTCCCCTGCCCCCTGTCCCCCACTGGCCTATCTAGGGCTGGACTCGAAGTCTGCACCCCCGTGGAGGGGACCCACCCCAGCCTGGCACCACTACCCTGGGGTATGAGTCAGTGGTCAGTGCTGGGGGTACCTTCCCAAACCAGAGGTAGCAGATGCTGGCTGTGACCAACAGGAAGATGTCACTGGAGTTGAGGGATGAGGCACGGGCTGCCACCTCCATGGTCCTGGTGTTGTGGCTGTCAGTTCCCTGCACGTGGAAGAGCCTCGCAGCGGATGCTGGCTGCCCCTCTCCCTTGTGCCCGGTGCTCCCCTAAAACAGGGCTGGGCCTCAGACTGAGGCAACGGCTCCTGGGGGCCACCTCCCTGTCCCAGTGGGGGACAAACTACCTCAGGTCTCAGGGACCCTCACCTGAAGCCACCACTGTCTTCTGGACCCTCTGAGTGTGGAGTGTGGGTTAGGACGGGGAGCAGGCCCTTTCTAACTGGACCCCCACCCCGTCTCTGCACGGCAGGGCACAGCTGCCCAGGCCTTGAAGGGGAAAAGTGGGGACTGGCTTTGTCCGTGTGTGACCCCAGGCAAGACCCTGTCTCCTTTTTGACTCAACTTCCTCCTCTGGCTTTGGGACCAAGGGAAGAAACTCAGGCTGGGTCACCCTTGGTGCTCCTGGACCTTGGACAAGCACCAGGGAACCAGGAGATGGTAAGCTGCCCCCAGGCCTGAAGAGAAGGTACTTAGCAAGCGTGTGCAAGGGCCATGGGCACATGCAGGCTCGGGGAGGCTGCCACCAGGGCAGTAAGGCGGACCCCACCTGGAAGAGCACCAGCTGTCCCCGGAAGATGGCGAGGAAGTGGGGGGGCTCACTGCCCATGGTCACATGCGCTTGCACCAGGGCTCCGCAGTACATGGCGTCCAGCTCCTCAGCATTGCAGGTCAGGGCCTTGATCTCATCTGCGGGGGCCTGGTGGCCCTGCAGGTGGGGGCAGTGAGGGCCTGGTGCAGCTCTCACATCCCACTCTCAGATCCCAGCTCTTGGGCTTTGAGGTGCGTACCCCCACCCTTAGGCCGGCACACCTGCCATAGGTACAGGATGTACTGGACACGGCCCAGCTTCTGGTATGTGTAGAGGACAAGGTAGCAGTTGCCTGTGCACAACTGTCCATGATGCTTCGGGTCCACGGGCTGCCTACGTAAGTCCTGGATGCACCACACCTGGGGAACAGGGGACCGGTGGGTACAGGTGGCTCCTCTACCTGAAACAGCCTACCCATCCTGGCCCTAGCCAGAAAGCTCCCCTCGGCCTCTGAAGCATTCCTCAGCCGTTTGGGTGGGGGGCTCACCCTCAGCTCTGTGCCCACCCCGTGCCTCCTGCTGGGCTTGTGCAAGGGTCTGCAGGAGACACTTTTCCCATGGCCCCCTGAAAATCACTACGCTGGCGCCAGGCTGCCCTCAGCCAGGACTCTGGGCTGTGTGTAGTAACTGGGTGAACAGTGGTGAGGATGCCAGAGGCCTCTGAGATGGCTCCAACCCCTGCCACATGCCCACCCCCAACCAGACCCCACCAGCCACAGTCCTGGTAGGTGACAGGTCCCCTCACAGCTGCTTGCTGCTCAGGCCAGGGCAGTAGAAATAAGGCACAAAGTGAGGCCTTGGAGCTCTTGGAAAAATTTCCTGCCTTCGAGTGTCATTTAAAAAACACAAAGCCTGTGCAAAGACTAAAGGGAAAACACTTCATCCCATTTGATGATGTGATTTCTTGTTGCTGTGGGTAGCCGAGCATGGAGCCAGGCAGACTGTGGTCAAACCCCAGGTCTGCCCCGTGTTGGTCGTGACACCATGCTAAGCTTCGGTATTTCCCACTTATAAATCCGGGAACGCGATGCCTACGTCACTTCACCTCCACATGGCAGGAAAAAACGCACAGGCATCCTTTACCCACACTGAGCCCGACAGCGCTCTCTGGGGAAGTTCCCCTCCAGACCAAAGCATCCAGAGTCCTACCTTTTGCAGAAGAGGCTGACTCCAACCACATGCCACCCAAGAGGCTACCTGGCAGCCTGGCCTCCTGGCTCAGGCCCTCTCTGCCTTCCTGTCCATTTGTCTGCTGGGAGGGACCCCTCTCTGCCTTTGTGCTTGGAGCCTGGGTCCCAGAGCCCTGCTTCCCTCCCTCCCTCACCCTCCTCTCTGCTTCCCTGTCTCCCTCTCTGCCTGTCTGGTCCTCTCTGTCTCTCTGTGTACCCCATCTCCCCCTGGCCCCCTTTCTCCTCTCTCTGTACCCCATCTCTCCCTGTTCTTCCTCCACCCCACCTCTTTCTCCTCTCTGTCCGCCTCCCCACTCCCTGTCTCTCCTTGTCCCCCCTCCTTATCTTCCGCTCTTTCTGTCTCCCCCTTCTTCCCTCTTTGCCCCTTCTCCTCCTCCCTATCTCCTCCACTCATCACCTCTGTCCATCCATATTAGCACAAAGGTAAAAGGAAGTCTTGTGTTTTCTCTGACCTCCACCTGCCTAGAGACTAGGATTCCTTACATAGATAGGCCTAGTAGTCCTGCTCTCATAATTTCACAGCATCCCCATGTCAGCCTTGGGGCCAGATGGAACCATAGTTTCTGCACCCATTATACAGATTTAAAAACTGAGACCTAAAGGAATTAAGGGCTCTGCCTAGGGGTCGGCCAACAAGATGCAACCCCACCCTATACAGAGCCTGGACTTGGTCCCCAACTCCTGCGTCTCCCAGAACATTGGTCTGAGACTAGATGAGAGGTCGACAGTGTATGACTGTATGTTGGGGGTCGAATGTGTGGGGCTGTGATTGATGTGTGACTATGTTGTGTTGGTGTGTCCTTGTGTGTTGATGGCTGTGTGTGACTGTGGTATACAGTATGTGTGATTTCATATTTGCAGTTGTATACTTGGCTGTGATTGCATGGCTGTGATTATGTGCAATTATAAGGTATGATTATGTGTGTCTGCATTGTCATATGTATCATATGACAACAAGGCACAATTAAGTGTCCAAGTGCAACTGTGTTGTGTGTCTGAGTTATGTGAGTGGCCATGGCTGTGTATAATTAGGCTTGACGTGACTGTGTACCAGCCGCCTGTTGGGAGGGGGTGTGTATATGCACATGTACCCCTCGGTGTCCCTGGTTGTGTGTGGATGTGCACCTGCATGTACCTGGGTCACTTTAGACAGCAGTCATGCCGCTCACCTGTAGAGGAGGCCTACCCCTGTGTGCCCAGCTTCCCCCAGCTAAGCCAGTACCCCTCACCTCCACCTTCCCAGAGCCGTCGTCCACCATCCTGAGCTGGGCCGCTAGCTCAGGCTGGCAGTGAAGCAAGCCCACGTCCAGCTTTGCCGGAATCAATTTATCTGAAGGCGGGGCAGAGGTGTCAGTGGCGTCCTTTGCCCCTGTCCACGCCCTCGCCCACTCCTTAACCATCCCGCCCAGTTCTGCCCCGCCCCTTCACTACAGGCCACGCCTCCTGCCCCCCTCCGGCCCTGCCCCGCCCCTTCGGCCCTGCCCCCTACCCGTCCCGCCCCCGCCGGCCACGCCCCCTTACCCATCCCGCCCCGCCCCGCCGGCCCGCTCCGCCCGCTCACTCAGCCTGCCCGGGTTCTTGTTCCTGCCCGGCTTCGTAGACCACGTCCGGAAGAGCTGCTGGAAGGCGGCCGACTCGGCGCCGTCGTTCACCACTTCCACGTTGGTGTAGGTCGGGTAGCGCTTGGCCCGAATGAAGCCCTGGGGCGGGGGCTCAGTCAGGCCTGCCACCCAGAGCCCACTGCTCCGCTCCACCCCCTGGGGACCTCCGCTCTGGCTACGGGGACAGCCGAGTTCTGAGAAGCGTTAATTAACAGAGCTCTTGACCCACTTAACGAACTGACTCTGTCACTACTGACTTCTCTGAGGCCCCTGAGGGCAAGCAGGGTCCCCTTAGTCTGGACCTCAGGAAAGGCTACCTATGACAACCCCCACAGACCCTAGGCAGAGCCTCGTCTTTTCCCCCACCGCCAGAAGGGAAAGGGTGCCCAGTAGGCTCCCTCGACCTGAATGCAGGGCCACGTTCCCCTTTTACACATGGTTTTCTAGATGCCACCTGCTCTTCACTCTCAGTCAAGGCTCCTGGGGCAGGGCTACCTCGCCTATGAGACCCAGGATAGGGATGTTTCCCAGCTCAAACTCTAGCATAGGGCTGTTTCTTCTCTGAGACCCCAAGGCAGAGTACCCCCTACCAAATTTTAGGGCAGGCCACCTCCCCAATCAGATCAAGGCAGGGCTGCCTGCTGTTCAGACCCCAGGGCAGTGGTGCTATGTCCCTCTCAGACAGGGGCCCAGGGCCTCACCCCAGCCCGGGTGAAGGCAGCCTTTTTGTCCTGGGGGCTGGACATGCGTCCCTGCCACACATAGATCTTGAAGCCACCCTGGTCCAGGATGCAGCAGTCCTGGGAGCAAGGGTGGGGCTGGTCAGTAGGTGGTCCAGTCTGGACTGGGGTTGTGGGGTGGAGATAGATGGGGGTAGCTGGGGCCAGGCCTTCCTCACCTCCTCCTGCAGTAGGTCCTGGGTCAGTGGGTGGGTCGCCAACTCCTGGACCACCAGGTCTTCACCCTTCTCATAGACACTGGGGGACAGGCACCCAGGTGTGGCCAACCCAGCCCCTCCCTGACCTGGCTCCACTCCAGCCCCTTTATACCAACCCTCCCAGCGCAAGACGGAGGCATGGGGGCTGGATCCCTAGCCGTGGTCTTGACTTTACTGCAGACTTGCTGTGGAGCCTTAGGCAAGGCCACAGTCCCCCT
Organism: Avahi laniger; assembly: GCA_963575035.1. Lineage (NCBI taxonomy): Eukaryota > Metazoa > Chordata > Mammalia > Primates > Indriidae > Avahi > Avahi laniger. The sequence continues at coordinate 37,914 of CAUYSK010034218.1, forward strand.
CTCTGTACAGTGGGTTTCTTAAAGGCAGCCATACACCACGCAAGAATACAAGCTGGGTCCAAGGTCCACATGGCCTGTCCCAGAAACGCACCAGCCTTTTCTAAAGGGCTTTCTAGAGAGACTGTGTTATTGCAGTAATGATGGACATACAATCCCAGCCTGTCCCACCCACCCTGCCCGCCCCCGCTTCTGCTCACTGGTAGAGGCGGACGTTGGCCTTCTGCAGCTGGTTAATACTCTTGTTGGGCATGGCGGCACGCACGCTACCTGCTCTGCAGCCCAGTACAGCCTCCATGATCTGCATGAGATCAGTGGCTTCGGCCTCATCATCCACCACACCAATCTGTGCACGACCACCACGTTCCCTTTCCTGAAGGCTGCAGGTCAGGGTCAGCCCCTGCAGGAGAGGACTTGGCAGTCAGGGCTTTACTAGCATTCCCCTCAGTCCTCAGATAGCCCAGCAAGAGCCCTCCTGTCGCTGGCATGGGGAGGGGAAAGCCAGTGTCCCCTCATGCTGGCATCCAGGGGACACTACCAGTGCAGGGTCTGAACTCAGCCTGTATATAGTAGGTGCTTCTTGGGTAGCGGCAGGGAGCCAGGCCCACCTCTTGGGGTGGTGGGAAGATAGGCACCTGGAGGACCATCGCCACAAGCCCTGCACCCCCCAGTTTCTGGGGCAGACACTGACCCGAGACTTCTCAGAAATGCTGGTCTTGGGCCCATTCCACTGGATCATCATCCTGCCTAGGTCCAACAGGAAGATGTCACCCTTATTAAAGCTGTTCCAGGAGAGCTCCACCTGCCAGAGCCAGGAGGGGCAGGGAGGGAGACAAGGTGTTAGTCACACCACCAGCACCCAGCTGGAAGGGAGCATAGGGGATGTGTCACTTGTGTACATGAAGCTATGTGCAACTGAATGTATGTGTGACTGACGCCACCTGTCATGGTGTGTAGGCATGCATCCGTGGAACCATATGTGACCTTGGGGGTCACTCTGTGGGTGTGGTTATGTGCAACTCTATGCATGTGTGACTGTAGGTAATTCTGCATTCCACAGGTCTACATGGCTATGACACTTTTCACTCAGTGCATGTCTGTAGTTGTACATGTATACACATGGGGTATATGTATCTGTTTATCTGCATTATGTGTGTCTGCATGTACACATGCACATATATGTAGGAGCACATCAGATGTGAACAAGTGTGTGCACTCATGATGACCGCATATGTTTCCTGTGTGAGGGACAGCATATACCTATGGACAAGGATAGTTATCCAAACTGAGTCACTGTTGAGAGCAAAAGGGGGTACTTTAAATAATTATGCCAGGATAATAGGCAAAGCCTGGGGCTGTACCGTGTCCCTGCATGATCAGAGATGTGTGGTCACTGGGTCTGTCGGTGACAGTGCAGAGCTTGTGTGGGATTGTCTGTGTGTCGTAAGGCTGCCACATACTGTGCAGACTGTAACATGCATAACTCAAGAGTGGCCACTCACATTGTAGACATTGTCCACCTGAATGTTCGTTACACTAAATTCCAGCCAGATGGCAGCAAAATGTCTTGTTCTAACATGGTCTATATTTTCCTTTAACTTCCTGACAGTAGAAGAAAGGGCACTACATGGACTAGAGTAGCCCTAGGCTCCTCTATGCATATGCACCCCTATGCACACACTCTGTGCACACACAATGACAGTGCGTGTGAGTGTGAGGCTGTGCACCCTGTCCCCACATCATGCCACTTCCCATGGTGCTGCTGACAAGGATCATCCACGTGCTCCATCTTGTCTGCTTCCTCTGCCCAAGTTCTTAGTATGCCCATGAGACAGATGGGGAAACAGAGGGTCTGGGAGCAGTGGCAGAGGTGGGGCTAGACGCTAGAAGTCTGTCTGGTGTCCTCTCTTCTCATCCAAGAAGGCCATCTGGGAATGAATGCTGACAGCTCCCTCACCCCCTGCCAATTTTCACACTTCCTCCTACCTCAGTACACCCACTTTGAGCTGAGTCCAGAGGTCAAGAGGCTCCCCTGGCAGCCCTCACCTCGGTGGCAGACACGTGCTTCCTCCCTTTGATGTGCAGCAGTCGCTGGATGTTAAACACGTTGGTTTCCACATGCTTGAGGTCTGAGGCCAGCCCTCCCTTTCTGTAGCTGAGGAGGGAATGGGGTTCTCTGTAAGGACACAGACTGTGCACGAATGAGGCAGATGTGAGCACGCGCACGTATGTATGTGGGGGATGTGTGTCTGTTCAATACATCCGCTTGAGTCTACATGAATATATGTATGTACAAGTACATGGGTACATGCGAGGCACGAGTGTGCATTTGTTTATCCTTGTGTAGTGATGTGGGCACATGCATATACACGTACGCGTGTATACATTCGTGGGCATAGTGTACATCTGTTTATCCATGTAAGTCTAGAAGTGAATGCATGGAAGCGGGCAACAGCATATATGTGTGTAGGTGGACATGAATACTCACGTATGCCCATCTATAGGAGG
>CAUYSK010034220.1:0-40575 GCA_963575035.1 Avahi laniger
CTGCCTCAGCCTCCCGACTAGCTGGGACTACAGGCATGCGCCACCATGCCCGGCTAATTTTTTCTATATATATATTTTTAGTTGTCCAGATAATTTCTTTCTATTTTTAGTAGAGATGGGGTCTCACTCTTGCTCAGGCTGGTCTGGAACTGCTGACCTTGAGCAATCCACCTGCCTCGGCCTCCCAGAGTGCTAGGATTACAGGCGTGAGCCACCGCGCCCGGCCTATAAATATATATATTTTGCAAACTTTTTGCATACTCTCTCATTCTTATTGTTTTCTCCAGAGAATGCACATATAAACCTAAATAAAAATGTTGATTCTGTATCAAAAAAACACAAAGGTATTTTTGAAAAGTTGTTCTCAACCCCAGATGCGTATCATAATCACCTAGCAAACTTTTTTAAAATACAGAGTATCTATCTTTTTGATGGAGAGAGATATATGTATATATAAAAATACACGTATTTACAGTCGTTCTTCAGTATCTGTAGGCTATTGGTTCCAGGACCCCCTGTGAATTCCAAAATCCGCAGATGCTCAAGACCCTTATGTAAAATGTAGTATTTTCATATAACCTGTGTACAGCTTCCTGTGTACTTTAAATCACCTCTAGATTATTTAAAATAACATATAATGTAAATACCATGTAAATAGTTGTTATACTATATTGTTTAGGAATAATAACAAGAAAAAAAAGATTTGTACATGTTTAGTACAGATGCAACCATCATTTTTTTCCCCATTTTCAATTGCAGTTGTTTGAATCCACAGGTACAGGACCCACAGATACTGAAGGACAATTATAATATATATATATATGTTTAAACAGTACATGGGATTGCTGTATATTTTTTACAATGATCTCAAAATAACAAGTTAAGCATACATAAATAAACACATATATAAATAATGTCCTCTTTATCCAATTTCCATGATAGATAACATCTTGCAAAACTACATTACAATATCACAACCAGAATATTGACATTGATACTGTCAGATATAGAACATTTCTATCACCACAGAGATCCCTTATGTTGCCCATTTATAGCCATACCTATATCCATCCCTCTCCAGCTCCTCTTTAACCCCTGGAAACTACCAATCTGTTCTCCAGTTCTGTGATTTTGTCATTTCAAAATGTTATATAAATGGATTCATACTGTATGTAAACTTTGGGAATTGGCTTTTTTTACTCACATAATTCTCTGGAGATTCACCCAGGTTGTTGTATATATCAATAATTTGATCCTTTTTATGGGTAGATAATATTCCATAGTATGGTATACCGCAGTTTGTTTAAACATTCACACACTGAAGGACATCTGAGTGGTTTCCAGTTTTTGGCTATTATGAATAAACATTTGGCTATAAATATTTGTGTACAGTTTTTTGCATAAACATAAATCTTCATTTCTCCATGATAAATGCCCAGGAGTGCAATTGCTGCCTCATTAGGTAGTTGCAGGTTTAGTTTTGTAAGAAACTGCCAATCTGTTTTTCAAAATGTTTGTACTTTAGCTGGATGTGGTAGTGTGTACGTATAGTCCCAGCTACTCAGGAGGCTGAGGTGGGAGGCTTGCTTGAGCTCAGGAAATCAAGGCTGCAGTGAGCTATGATCATGCCACTGCACTTCAACCAGGGAAACAGAGCAAAACTCCATCTCAAAAAAAAAAAAAAAGGCTGTACCATTTTATGTTCCTACCAGCAATGTATAAGTGATACAATTTTTCCACATCTTTGGAAGCATTTGGTGTTGTCACAGTTTTTTTTATTTTATCTATTCTGATAGGAGCATAGTACTATTAATATTTTATTATGGTTTTAGTTTGCATTTCCCTAATGGCAAATGATGCTGAACATCTTTTCATGTGCTTATTTGCTATCTGTATATCTATTTTAGTGAATTGTCTCTTCATGTCTTAAGCCAATTTTCTAATTAGATTGTTTGTTTTTTACTGTTGAGCTTTAAGAGTTATTTGTATATTCTAGATACCAATCCTTTGTCAGATATGTGGTTTGCAAATATTTTCTCCTGATCTGTAGCTTGTCTTTTTATATTCTTTTGTAGAACAAATGTTTTTAGTTTGAAGTCCAGATGATCAATTTGTCATTTTATTAATTATGTCTTTGATGTCAAATCTAAGAACTCTTTCCAAAGCTCCAGATCCTGAAATTTTTCTCATATTTTTTCCAAAAGTTTTATAATTTTGTGTGTGTTTTTTTTTTTGTTTTGTTTTGTTTTGTTTTTTTGAGACAGGCTCTCACTCTGTTACCCAGGCTAGAGTCTAGAGTTCAGTGGCATCATGATAGCTCACTGCAACCTCAAACTCCTGGGCTCAAGTGATCCTCCTGCCTCAGCTGCCTGAGAAGCTGGAACTATGGAGGTGTGTCACCATGCCCGGTTAATTTTAACATTTTGTGAGACAGAGTCTTGCTATGTTGCTCAGGCTGGTCTTAAACTCCAGGCTTCAAGTGATTCTCCTGCTTCAGCCTCCCAAAATGCTGGGATTGCAGGCATGTGCCACTGTGCCCAGCCTAATTTTATGCTTTATGTTTAAGTCCATATCCATTTTGAGTTAAATTTTGTGTAAAATGGGAGACTTAGATCAAGGTTCATTTTTGTGTATGGATGTCCAATTGTTCTGGCACCATTTGTTTTTTGTTTTTTTTTTTTCTTTTCAAGAGGGGGTCTCACTCTGTCACCTGGGCTAGAGTGACGTGGCATCAGCCTAGCTCACAGCAACCCCAAACTCTGGGGTTCAAGCGATTCTCCTGCCTTGGCCTCCTGAGTAGCTAGGATTACAGGTGCAGGCTACCATGCCCAGGTAATTTTTCTATTTTTTTGTAGAGACGGGGTCACACTCTTACTCAGGCTCTTCTTGAACTCCTGACCTCAAAGCGATCTTCCCACCTCAGCCTCCCAGAGTGCTAGAATTATAGGTGTGAGCCACTGCGCCTGCCCAGCTATCTTTCCTTCATTAAACTGTTTTTGTACCTTTGCCCAAAAAACAATCAGTTGGGTATATTTGTGTGGGTCTGTTTCTGGGTTCTCCGTTCTGTTCCATTGATCCATTTGTGTATCCCTCCACCAATAACATGCAGTCTTTGATTACTGTAACTATGTAAGTAGTCTTGAAATTGGGTAGACTCATCCTTCTACTTTGTTTTATTTTATTTATTTATTTTTATTTTTATTTTTATTTTTTTTTGAGACAGAGTCTGGCTCTGTTGCCCTGGCTAGAGTGCCATGGCATCAGCCTAGCTCACAGCAACCTCAGACTCCTGAGCTCAAGCGATCCTACTGCCTCAGCCTCCTGAGTAGCTGAGACTACAGGCATGTGCCACCATGCCTGGCTAATTTTTTCTATATATATATTTTTAGTTGTCCAGATAATTTCTTTCTATTTTTAGTAGAGACAGGGTCTCGCTCTTGCTCAGGCTGTTCTGGAACTCCTGACCTTGAACGATCCGCCCGCCTCGGCCTCCCAGAGTGCTAGGATTACAGGTGTGAGCCACCGCACCCAGCCTACTTTATTTTTTTTCATATTTGTTTTGACTATTTTGGTTCCTTTGCCTTCCCATACAAATTTGCAGTAATCTTGTCTGTATCTACAAAAAAAAAAAAATCTTACTGGGATTTTGTTAGGAATTGCATTAAACCTGTGTATCAATTTGGAGAGAATTGATATCTTTACTATATTGAGTTTTCCAATTATGAATACGATGGGAAGAGAACAGTCTTACATCATTAAATATGTAGATTTTTTTGTAGCTACTATTTATAAAGTTGAGAAAGTTTCCTTCTGTTTCTCTTTTTCTGAGAGTTTTTATCATGAATAGATGTTGACTTTTGTTAAATGCTTTTTCAGCTTCAGTTGATATACATAATCATGTGATTTTTCAAGAAAAATTATCAGGGACAAAAAAATTACATTGATTTTCAAATATTAAATCAGCCTTGCATCCTTGAAATAAATCCTACTTGGTCATAGTATGTAATTCTATATATTGCTGAATTCTATGTACTGATATTTTGTTATGGATTTTTGTGTCTATTAATTAGGAATGTTGATCTGTAGTTTTCTTTTTCTCCCCCAATTATTTTACCTTTTGTTATTAGATAGGGCTGTCACAACAATTGTATTATGTCAGTTAAACTTTATCTTATTAAAATCTGACACATTTTGAAAAGCAGATATATAAAATAGTAATAATTATCACTAAATAAGTAAATAATAAGCTTCCCTGTCATACTTAAATATTGGCTTGATGTTAAATTATTCAATACTCTGAAGAAATAAATCATAGTATATAACAAGGTATTTATCTCATACTTTATTTTCATTTTCATTTAGTCGAAAATATTTTGAAGTTTCCCTTGAGATTTGTTCTTTGACTTATGTATTTTTCAGAAATGTTTTGTTTAATGTCTGTTTATTTTGGGATTTCACAACTATCTTTCTGTTATTGATTTCTAGTTTAATTCCATTGTTGTCTGAGAGCAGACATTGTATGATTTTTCTTCTTTTAAATTTGTCAAGATGTGTTTTATGGTCCAGAATGTGGTCTGTCTTGGTGAATGTTCCATGTGAGCTTGAAAAAAATATATAATTTGCTGTTTTTGGATGAAGTAATCTGTAGAGTCAGTTATATCCAATTTATTAATGGGCTTTTGGGTTCAACTCTGTCCTTACTGATTTTCTGCCTGCTGTATCTATTTCTGATAGAGGGGTATTAAAGTCTCCAACTGTAATAGTGGATTCATCTGTTTGTCTTTGCAGTTTGGTCAGTTTTTGCCTCACATATTTTGACACTTTACTGTTAGGTGCATACACATGAAGGATCATTATGTTTTCTTGGAATACTGATCCCTTTATCTTTTTTTTTTGAGACAGAGTCTGCTCTGTTGCCCAGGCTAGAGTGCCGTGGCATCAGCCTAGCTCACAGCAACCTCAAACTCCTGGGCTCAAGCAATGCTTCTGCCTCAGCCTTCCGAGTAGCTGGGACTACAGGCATGCACCACCATGCCCAGCTAATTTTTTTTTTATATATATGTATTTTTAGTTGTCCAGATCATTTCTTTCTATTTTTTAGTAGAGATGGGATCTCGCTCTTGCTCAGACTGGTCTCAAACTCCTGACTTTGAGCGATCCACCTGCCTCGGCCTCCAGAGTGCTAGGATTACAGGCGTGAGCCACCGTGCGGGCCCCTGTATCATTTTTTAATTCCCCTCTTTATCCCTGATAATTTTTCTTGAAAAGAAAATTAGTTTTCTTTTTCGTACTACCTTTGTCTGGTTTTTGTATCAGGGTAATACTAGCTTTATAAAATGAATTGGGAAATATTCCCTGCTCTTCTATTTTTAGAAGAGATTTTGTAGAACTGGTGATCTGGGTCTGGAGATTTCTCTTTGGGGAGTTTTAAAATTGTGAATTTATGAATTAAACTTCTGTAATAGTATAGGGCTATTCATATTATCTGTTTCATATTGGATGAATTGTGGTAATAAGTGTTTTTTGAGGAATTGGTCCCTTTTGTCTAAGTTATCAAACTTAATGTGTACAGAGTTGCTTGTGGTATTCCCTTATTAGCCTTTTGATATCTGTTGGATCTGTAGTGATATTTCAATCCTGCTTTACATCTTCTCTTTGTTTCTTTCTAGAGGCTTGTCAATTTTATTAATCTTACAGAACTAGTGTTTTGTTTCATTGTTGTCTTCTATTGTTTTTCTGTTTTCAAATTCATTGATTTCTGTGCCTTATTGTTTCCTTCCTTCTGTTTGTTTTTGGTTTTTCTCTTCTTTCTCTAGATTTGAGATTTCTGATTTAAGATATTTCTTCTTTCTAATGTGTGTAATTAGTGCTATTTATTTTGATAAATAGCTATTTATTAGTGCTATTTATTTATTAGTGCTATTTATTTCAGCATTTCTTTAGCTTTGTCTCACAGATTTCAATATTTTTCATTTTCATTCAATTCAATGTATTTTTTAAAAATTTCCTTTGAGACTTTTTCTTTGACCCATGAATTATTTAAAAGTGTGTTGTTTAATTTCCAAGTATTTGGAACTTTTCCTGTTATCTTTTTGTTGTTGAGTTGTAGTTGGAGAATATACTGTATAAGATTTGAATTCTTTTAAATTTGTTGAGGTTTGTTTTATGGCCCAAGATATGATCTATCTTGATAAATGTTCCAGGTGCACTTGAAAAGAATGTATATTCTCTGCTGTTGTTGGGTGTAGTATTGTATAATGTTGATTGTGTCCTGTTGGTTAATGGTGGTGTTAAGTCTTTCTGTAGCCTTGCTGATTTCTTGCCTAGTTTTTCTATCAATTGTTGAAAAAATTCACCACCATATCAGTCTTTGAGTCCTGAAGTCCCTAACTAGTCTGCCTTCTCTCTACCTCTCAAAATCTTCTTATGTTTGTTTTATTTATAATGTCCAGGGATTTTAGTTGTACTTAAAGGGAGGAATAGGAAAAAATACATTTACTCCACCTTCCAGGAATTAGAAATGGGACTTTTTTTTATTTTTATATTATTTATTTTTTAAAATTTCCCCAGGCTATTGTGATGCTTTCAAGTTATGGACTTGCATTTAGAAACCAGTGCTTTAGAACAACAATTGTCATGATGAATTATTCCACTTATTTGGCATTTTATGATTACTAGAACTTTCAAACAGTGTATACTTTCATCATTCCTAAAAGGAAAAGTCCAAAGTAAGAACTACTATCTTCCTTTTACTGATAAAGTAAAAAGGTCAAGACAGATGGTTTGCCCAAGGTCATATAGCTGATAAGGACAGAGCTGGGCCTTAACTTCTCTCTCCAAGTTCAGTACCTTCTCCATGAAGCCACAGGTCCGTCTTGTGATATAGAGGATGTTATTCTCATCCTTTTTTTTTTTTTTAACCTGGGTTAGGTTACAGAGCAATTGAAATCACTCATAGTTTCTATTAAGGATTCTGACATCTTACTTATGTGAAAACTACTGCTAACTAATAAGCAGTTTCATGAAGCACCTGCAACGACTTTTGAAATAATTTACTCCAACACTACAGTTTGATCTGCTGGTGTAGTGGTTCCCAAATTTTCCTGCTCATTAAAATCATCTAGAGAGCTTCTAAAAAAAATCTCCATACCCAAGTTGCACCACATACTAATTAAATCATGGTGTCTTGGGTAGGAGCCAGGCACTGATGTGTGGGGGTTTTGTTTGATTGTTTTAAGAGAATCCCATGTGATGTCACTGTGCAAGAAAGTTTGGGAACCACTGTTCCAGTGTGTTAAAGAAAGTATGTAACATTGCAGCTGCAAGAGCTTAGAGAGGAGCTTTTTTCTCCCCATTAACAGCTTGAACTCTGTTTATTTCCCTTTTGGTCCTAACTATAAGATCATTAAGACCAAAAACAGAATGAGATTTCTACTTCCCCATTCTTAAAAACTAAAACTTCGGGTCCCCTGAATTCTGTCCTCTTCTTTGAATCATAAGCCAATGTTAACAAACTTTTTTTTTGTAAAGGGCCATATAGTAAATATTTTGGGCTTTGAGGGTTGTTATAATCCCTGTCACAACTACTCAACCCTCCTTTTACATAGCAAGAGACAAAACAAATAGATGTGGCCATGTTCCAAGGATACTTTATTTATAAAAACAGGTGGAGAAAACAAGCAAACAACAAAACAAGTTGTGGGCAGGATTTGACCCAGGAGTTGATTGAGTTTGTGGACCCATTTCATAAGCATTCAAATGTCTTACTTGTGAAGTATTCAAGTTCAGAATTATTTACAGGACAGAAGCCATCTTCTGGTACCACAGGCCCAGTCTGGCTATATTTCTTAGTTATTTAGAGATTCCAGTGTGATCCTTCTTGAGCACAGGGGCTGGTGCTTAAGTTTTGAGCTTTATCTCCTCCTCCGTCATTGGGAAACCAGTATGAGAAGGAATCACTTGAATCTATTCATGTTCACAATAAGGTTCTTTCTATGTTTGAAGCAACTAAAACTGATAAATTATCCAACTCTTCTGCCTAGCTCATTTGACATTAATATTGGGTCAAGAGCTGCACTCTCCAGTATGGTACCACTAGCCACATCGTAGCTATTTAAACTTATATTTCAGTTAATTAAAGTTAAATAAAATTTAAAGTTTAGTTCTTTATAGTCACTTTTCAAGTGGTTAATAACCATGTATGGTTAGTGGCTACCATATTGGACAGTGCAGATACAGAACATTTCTATCATTGCAGACAATTCTATTAGTTCTAGAATTTGTAAGCCATGAATGTTGAACAACTCTGACTTTGGAATTTTTACATCACTAATTTTTAACCTCTTTATTCTTTATTCATTTAGCCAAAACTAACTTTTTATAATTTAATTATTACATAATGTACTCTTAGAGAAAAAAGGAAATGAGTTTCATGGTACCAAGAAAGTGAGTAAGAACTACTAGTCATATTCATTGGAAACTTTATCATGGGAAGTTATAAAATTGCTTTATACAGGCCGGACGCAATGGCTCACGCCTATAATCCTAGCCCTCTGAGAGGCCAAGGCGGGCGGATTGTTTCAGCTCAGGAGTTTGAAACCAGCCTGAGCAGGAGCGAGACCCCGTCTCTACTAAAAATAGAAAGAAATTAATTGGACAACTAAAAGTATGTAGAAAAAACTAGCCGGGCATGGTGGCGCATGCCTGTAGTCCCAGCTACTCAGAAGGCTGAGGCAGGAGAATCGCTTGAGCCTAGGAGTTTGAGGTTGCTGTGAGCTAAGATGACGCCACGGCACTCTAGCCTGGCAACACAATGAGACTCTGTCTCAAAAAAAATTGCTTTATATGAAGATTTTATAAAAAGAGTATGGGCAGTGGAAATTACATTCATTGAGTACCTTGTATCTGCTGGGCACTGAGTGCTTTGTAGTTGAAGCTCAGGAAAGTTAAGTAAATACCAAATAAGTGGCTGGTACTTTGAACCTAAACCTTGTGACGACTTCAAAACCTTTACTTTCCCATCATACTGTACTGCTTCAAATTTACTGAAGACTATGGTAGATATTTTACATGTTTTATCTTAAGAAGCTGTAATTCCCTAAAGAGTATTATTGATATACTATGTTAATTTAAATAAGAACAATATCAATTTTCCTTAAAATAAGAAATCTAATATAAGCTTTTTTCCCTTAACAAACATACAGGAGAAGAGGAAAATCACCAGTGATCCTATTACAATTTGGCAGACCAGTATTAATAGGATTTCTATTGTTTAGGAATGCTGAGATTTCATTTATAACATTACTATTATGACATTAACATTATTTATGTATTATAAATTGACAATTGTTGACTGACCAGAATTACAAGTTTGTTTGAAGGTTAGTTTTACAGGACAGTGCAACAGATTTTGTTATCTTTTCAGAATTTACGAGACCGTTTTTTCCAAATTATATTTCCAAGATTAGATTTAGCAGACAACAGAACAAATTGGTGACAATTAGGAATATTCACACAATCTTCATTTTACACAGGAAAACAATATTGTCCTGTGAATGTTTTTAATTTAAGAAATTGTCAAATAGGATTCCTTAAACTATATTATGGAATTGAAAAAATTTCATTTTTCGTAGCTGCAGAGCAGAGGAACATCACTTCCATCTCTTTCTGAGACTCCATTCATAATTATGAAGATTTTTATTTTTAGACCAGGATTTGAAATTTCATTAGTTGACATTAAAAACACAAAGCAAGCTGGGCACTGTGGTATGTGCCTATAATCCCAGCTATTCGAGTGGCTGAGGTGGGAAGATTGCTTTAGCCCGAGAGTTCAAGACCAGCCTGGGCAATATAGTAAGACCCCCATCTCAAGAAAAAATGCAAAGCAGGTCTGCAGAACTCAATTTTACAAGCAAAAGTCAAGAAAGAGGTAAATAGTATTTCATTTAATAACTGAGATGATGTTAGAATGGATCCAGTATTAATCTTCCACATCTACATTAAGCATTTCCTTTTACTCTTTGAAAAATAACTTTATAAACTGATTCAACAATTAATTATAGACTTAAAATATATTGAGATTATAATTGAGAAGACAAACTCTAAAATGGACTTGTAATATTTTCTTTAAAATTTGATATCATGGTATTTATCTTTGTGTGCAGGAGACAGATGCTGACCCCTTACTGTGACACGCTCAGAAGTAATCCATTGCAGCTAACCTGCAGACAGGACCAGAGAGCAGTTGCAGTTTGTAATTTGCAGAAGTTTCCTAAACCTTTACCACAAGAGTACCAGGTAACAATTGTTTGGGGCACAATTTTAGGAATCCGCTTTTTAAAAAGTAGTCTCCATTTTGAATTAGAAGAGTGAATTCTCTTAAATTTTTAAATTGTGTAAGACCCCATTCATTTTTCTTCCGTAAGCTAGAAAAAACTGAGTAATTCCTCCATTTCTTTAAAACTAATGTGCGGCCGGGCACGGTGGCTCATGCCCGTAATCCTAGCACTCTGGAAGGCTGAGGCTGGGTGGATCATTTGAGCTCAGGAGTTCGAGACCAGCCTGAGCAAGAGCGAGACCTGGTCTCTACTAAAAAAATAGAAAGAAATTAGCTGGACAACTAAAAATATATAGAAAAAATTAGCCAGACATGGTGGCACATGCCTGTAGTGCCAGCTACTCGGAAGGCTAAGGCAGTAGGATTGCTTGAGCCCAGGAATTTGAGGTTGCTGTAAGCTAGGCTGACCCTACGGCACTCTAGCCCAGGCAACAGAGTGAGACTCTGTCTCAAAAAAAAAAAAAAGAAATTAAAAAAAAACTAATGTGCTAATCGATAGCATTAGTTAATATCTAGCAATGCCCTGTTATAATGGCAAGAGATACTTAGAATATTTGTTTCGATATATTTTTAAACTGTTTATATTTTTTAATTGTTTCCAGAGTCGTGGTCTTTAAATTCCTCTAATTTACACAGAAAATAAAATTCTTTGAAGAAAATAACTTAGGTATTCTAAACCAATGAATTAGAAGACTTGGAAGTTCTGCTTTAGAAAAGATTTGATTCATGGAATCTGAAAGATGAAGAAAATAGTCCCACATGTCCAGCCTGAATCTCTGATTTGACCTTTAAGTTTCTTGTTGCCATGGCTATCTCTAAAAAGCCTCAGCTTTACCTGCCATTTACAAGAATTCTTTAGTCAGAAATGATGTCTCAGAAGCTAATTTAAAATGATGAGCTTCCTACATATATTTATGACCCTGCTGAGTGCTTGAGACACCATAAGATGGCAACTGTATTTCTAGACATAGTAATAAAACGCAATAAGCTGATGTAAAATGTGAAATCTTTAAATTTATCTGGTGCCTTGCTCCTTTGGTGTTCAGAGTATTTTATATATATGATCTCGTTCAGTTGCTCAGATTTTTATTTTTTCAAGTTGTCAAAACAACATACAAATTAAGTCTCCTAAAAATACTTGAAAAGTACATGTTGAAAATATCTTAATTCTAGGCATTAGTTTGTGTTTTGTCAACTCTTAAAACTTCTTTTGCTCAGTGTAATTTTATTTCATTCTTTTAAAACTTTAGTCAAATTTGTCATTTTAATAAATTAGACTAATTTACTTATCCTGCTTATTTCTAAAACTATAGCAACCTCAAAATACCCCTTAGGTGGTATAGTACTATATTCTCTGTGCTGTTTATAAAGAAAAGTAAATTAATATCTTATACAGTATTAGAATGTTGCTATAAATTGCCTGTGTACTTTATTTTGATTATACAAAATGTTTCTTACTCTCTCGTCTTCCCAATAATTTTTTTTGTAGTACTTTGATGAACTCAGTGGAATACCTGCAGAAGATTTGCCTTATTACGGTGGTTCAGTAGAAATTGCTGACTATTGCCCATTCAGTCAGGAATTCAGTTGGCATTTAAGTGGTGAATATCAGCGCAGCTCAGATTGTAGAATATTGGAAAATCAACCAGGTTAGTAGTCTAGTGAAATGAAGTGTTATTACATATTAAAATTATATATTAACAGTATAAAATAGCAGTTAAGGGCATATACCCTGGAGCCAGACTGAGTTTATGTTACAATTTCACTGCTGTCCATCTGTTAGAAGTTACTAAACTTCACCTGTTTATCTGTACGTGGGGATAATAATGCTTATTTCATAGAGTTGTCGTGAGAATTAAATGATTAATATAGTAAGTGCTTAGGGCTGTGCATGATGTATAGAGAAGATTGTTAGCTATCAGATATACATGTGCATGTGTGCACACACACTATAGTAATACCATACATCTGCATTGCACTTTTCATTTGCAGAGCACTTTCATTTTTATCATTTCTTTTTATTGTTGTAAAAACTTTATGAGACACATAGGGAGGCTGTTATATTTCACCAATGAGTTAACAGACAATAAATGATGCAGTTAATTGGTGTCAGTGCAAGATCCTCCAATGCAGGGCTCTTTTTATTGAAACACCTTGGGTGACCTATTTTTTCTTTCTTTGGAAGTGTGCATTTTATTAATATGTAATTCAGAAGTACTATGTCACTCCAGATAGCAAGATAATACTGCTGTCCCATGGCTAGTAAGATACATTGCTATATTATTTATTTCCTTTTAATACATATAAATGAACAGAACATGAAAGGAATAAACAGTGCGGCAGTTGGGTATTCTGCAATAATAGTTACAGCTCTTACTAACTGCTTTTGTAAACAAATATTCTCCTATCTGAAATGTTAATAAAGAGCAATAAGCACTTTTTGTCTTTGTGGTCATCAAAATTTTTAACTGGTCCCTCACTCCCCATTCTATACTTTATTACAGACTAAGTCATTTAAATTTTAAATTTCTGTGATATTTTTACCTTTTATTCTTAAACCTGGCAGATTTAACTAGATTTCTGCATTCTAGATTTTTCCATCACTCACCTGTTTGATAAACACCCTAAAGAGTTATGATATTCAGCAGTTACATGTTAGAACAACGGAAATGGCAGATCTGTTAACTGCAGATATTTGCCGCAGGTATACTATCACATTTTATTGTTTTAGAGCTGGGTCAGCAAACTTTCTTGTAACGGGCAAAAGTTTTTTTGTAAATGTAAATATTTCAGGCCCTGCAGTTCATAAATTCTCTGTAGCAACTATTCACCTCTGCTTTTACAATGGGAAAGCAGTTATAGACAATATGTAAATGAATGGATATGTTAGGATTTGGCCTGAGGGTTGTAGTTTGCTATGCTTTTTGAAGACTTTGGGTGGGTGTTTGTTTTTGAGACAGTCTTACTTTGTCACCTGGGTGAGAGTGCAGTGGCATCATCATAGCTGACTGCAACCTAAAACTCCTGGCCTCAAGCGATCCTCCCCCCTCAGACTCCCAAAATGCTAGGATTACAGGCGTGAGCTACTGTGCCCAGCCCCAAGACTTTGAAATTCATGAATAAAAGAAATACAGAGTTCTGTTTTATTCTGTTTTACATTTTGTTCCTTAGCTAACATAATTAAGATTTATTAAAACTGACATAAAATACTTTACAATATTTCAAAACTCTCTGCTTTCAAAAAAAATGAAGTTTGGGCGGGCGCAGCGGCTCGCTCCTGTAATTCTAGCACTCTGGGAGGCCCAGGTGGGTGGCTCATTTGAGCTCAGGAATTTGAGACCAACCTGAGCAAGAGCAAGACCCTGTCTCTACTTAAAAAATAGAAGGAAATTAGCTGGACAACTAAAAATATACAGAGGAAATTAGCCAGGCATGGTGGCACATGCCTGTAGTCCCAGCTACTCAGGAGGCTAAGACAGAAGGATTTCTTGAACCCAGGAGTTTGAGGTTGCTGTGAGCTAGGCTGACATTACAGCACTCTAGCCCAGGCAACAGAGTGAGACTCTGTCTCAAAACAAAAAAAAAATAAAGTTTGTTATATAGAGTGTAGCGAGAGCAAATTATTGCTAGGGTTTAAGAGCAGCTTCATTACATCAGGTGTTTAGAGGTCCTTAATTCCACCCTGTACCTCTGCATGTTTGTGCTTAGTCTGAGACTAAGCATGTTATTTATGGATTTTCAGGAGGTGGCACAAGGAAGTTTTGCAAAAATTGCGACATCCCAAAAAAGCCTCCATAATGTAAATCATTTGGCCTCATCCTATCATGGGTCACTTGGAGGTGACTCCTATTTAGACTACCAGTGAAGGTGATTCTTATCTTGGTATCTAGTGATTTTTTTTTTTTAGAGCCAAGGTCTCACTGTGTTGCCCAGGCTGGTCTCAAACTCCTGGCTTGATGTTCTTCTCCTGCCTCCCAAAATGCTGGGATTATAGACGTGAGCCACCACGCCTGGCAATCTAGTAATTCTTAGTGCCAGTTCCTCTGTATATCTAACCAAGATAACTTTGAGCCCAGTTTTTTCCCCTTGCTTCTGATACAGTAATTTTCTACCACTAATGCCTTTATTGAGAACCCAGTTTGAGTTTGAAGTCCTATTTATCTTAATTTTTTTAATTTAAAATTTCCATTAAACACATTTAATTTTTAAAGCAACTTTTAATCATAAACAGGGAATGCTTGTTCTTTGAGCCAAAAATCAATTTTTAAGGAGAATTTTTTGATTTACTTTAGAAATTTTTAAAAACTATGGTGCTGAAAAGTATGGACCTCATTCAGTGTGTCTAATTCAGAAATCCGCATTTGTCATGGAAAAGTGTGAGAGGAAGCTGAGTTATCCAGACTGGGGAAGTGGATGTTATCAGGTAAACTATATGTTTGTTGTTAATTATACCATATGTTATGTATTTTTTTCTTTTATGGTTTTTATATTTTAAAATACATTTTATATATTTTCATGTAGTTAATTTACTGGTCAATAATTTAACTCATTTATGTAAATATTAGTTTGGATGCTCGTGTCTTATGAAAATATTGTCATTTCTTTGAAAGAAATTGTTTCTCTTCATTTGTTTAAAAATGTATATAGTTATGATATATCAGTAGGTTTTATAATTTATTTCTGGGCATATATTCTAAGGAAATAGTGTTAAATATGTAATTTTATTGAGCAAGTATTTGTAATGGAAAAAATGTGCAATTTTATTTCAAAAGTTCTGAAGAATACACAAGTTGTAAAATTTAATCAATTGCTAATTAATAATAGGTTGTTTCCTTTGAAATTAGAAATCCAAAGGGTACAAAATATAATTTTCTTAATGCACATCTGATATTAAATGACCGCATCACCTTAGTAAGAACTTATCAAGATACAGGTATTCTGTAACTTAGGAGCATCCAACTGTTTTTAATTTTTTTTAATGTTTATATCATTTCTCTGAGAATCCAACTTAATATTCCACACCCTACAAATGGATGTCAGAGTAGAGAGTATGATCCTGAGAATCGAAGAATAAACACTCCTTGTACCATTTCAGCTACAGGAGCTAAAGGGACTTTTGTAATTGGAAATTTTGTATTTTTAAGTTACTTGTAAAATTAACTTTTTCTTTGGTAACAACTTTATTGAGATTTATTTTACACACCGTATGATTTATATAAAATCAGCTTTTAAATCTTACAAAAGACAATTAGAAATAAACATTTTCCAGCTGTAATCTGATACTGTAATCTATCAAATCACTTTTCAATAAATTCTATTAAAGATGTTTGTATTGACTAAATATATAGTGTTAACCCAATTGTAATCATACTGCATAATTTTGTTTTACTGACCTCACTTAGTACTTCTTATGGGGGACAAAACACCTTTTCCAAGTTTTTCTAAAATAATAATTCTGTTCTTAGTAACATTGATGGAACATTGCATCGTATTAAAATATTATAATTAGGAAAGTCACTTACCTATTATATACTGAGTTTATTTTCCCTTTTTACCATTTAAAAATGCTTTTACGTTTACATATTTTACTTTTTAAAATTTACTTTCTGAAATAAATTTCCATAAGTTGAGAATATTACGTGAAGGGGGATGAAACTAGAACAGTGACAACTACAATAGAAGTGTGACCTTTTCAGACTCTTTTAATGTTTTATCAACCCCCCATTGCTATGAAGGGATTATACAAATTTAAATACCATCTGCAAAGATTGAGTTTACTTGGTTTTCCTATACCTAGTGTTGTCAGATAATTTTGCTAATTTAGTAGTAAGCACTGTTTATGTGGAGAAAATATGTTTGATTTCTGAACAATTAACATATGAATTAGCTATTTTACTTTTGAGGGTTTTTTTTCTTATTTTGACAGAAAAATTGCAAGAGTGATACAATTTTTTTTTCTGAGCCATTTCAGTACAAGTTGCAGACATGCTACCCCTTCAGCCCTAAATACTTTAATGCTATTTCTTATAAACAAAGGATATCCTCCTACATAACTACAATACTACTAAAGAAACAGGATATTAACATTGATACATCTAAATCTCATACACTGTCTTAGTGCATTCAGGCTACTATAACAAAATACCATAAACTGAGTAGCTGATAAGGAACAGAAATGTATTTCTCACAGTTCTGCACGCTGTAAAGTCCAAGATCAGGGCACTGGCATGTTCAGTGTCTGGTGAGGGCCAACTTTCTGGATCACAGATGGCACCTTCTAGTTGTGTCTTCATGGTGGAAGAGGGAAAGGACACAAATATTCAAGACCCCATTCAAGTTTCACCAGTTGTCCCAATGATTTTTTTTTTTTTTTATCGAAAAAGAGTCTTGCTCTGTCACCCTAGCAAGAATGCAGTGGCATCATTATAGTTCACTGCAACCTCAACCTCCTGGGCTCAAGCAATCCTCCTATCTCAGCCTCTCACATAGCTTGGACTACAGGCATGTACTACCACACACGTCCTCTATTTTCTGTAGGGGTGGGTTCTCGCTCTTGCTTAGGCTGGTCTTGAACTCCAGAGCTCAAGCGATCCTCCCTCCTCAGCCTCCCAGAGTGCTAGGATTACAGGCATGAGCCACTGCACCCAGTCCCAATCATCTTTTTAGCAATAGGATCTTATCTAATATCACATGTTGCATTTAGTTATCTTGTCTCTGGTCTCCTTCAGTGTGAAAAAGAAGGAGTTCCAGTTATTTTTAGTGGAGTGTGTATTTAGAGGTCAAGATCTGGGTGCTTAAATGTACTGCTCATTGCCATTGAGGTGTAGCTATTTCCCGTCTGTTTTGGTGAACAAAGCTGGGAAATATATGTATATATGTAACACATGTGTATATATACACTCACATGTGTCTGTGTGTGTAAAAAACCATGAAGTTACATCAATATCTTTGATTCCAGTCCAAAGTTTTCCCCCCTTTCCATATTTGTACTTCTTTTCATCAGCAGTGAGAAATCTGGTTTCATTGTCCTCAATATGTGATCTGTCCACATCCCTTCTACCTCCTCCCACCCCTGTGCGGTTACCCTCCTCACACTGTGGACCTAGCATGACAGCTGGGTCACGACACCTCTCCCTAACCCCACCCACCCACTTGTACAACCCACCTACTTTGCCTCACTTAATGGCTTTGGACTTAACTGGATTTTAAGGAAGAGGAAAGGAGAAGGGTAAGTGAGCATATTTTTTTTTTAATTTTGTGGAATATATATATTAATATAACAAAGTGTTTGCCATTTTAACCATTTTTAAGTGTACATTCACATTGTTGTACAACCATTGCCACTATCCATCTTCAGAATTTTTCATCATCCCAGACTGAAATTCTGTACCCATTAAACAATAACTCCCCATTCCTCCTTCTCCCAGCCCTGGCAACCACTCCTCTACCTTCTGTCTCTATGAATTTGCCTATTTTAGATATATAAGTAGAAGCATACAATTTATTTGTCCTTTTGTGTCTGGCATAAACAAGGAAGTACCAGACTAAGGGTTTTTTTTGTTGAGGGGTTTTTGTTGTTTTTGGTTTTTTTTTATAAATTGACTTTATTTTTTAGAGCAATTTTGGTTCACAGCAAAATTGAGTGCAAGGTACAGAGAGTTCCCATATACCCCCTGCACCGCATATGCACAGCCTCCCCCACCAACATCCTGCACCGCAGTGGTGTATTTGGTACAGTCAGTGAACCTACGCAGTTATCACCCAAAGTCCATAGTTTACAGTAGGGTTCACTCTTGGTGTTGTACATTTTGTGGGTTTTGTTGTTTTAAGAGATAGAGTCTTGCTCTGTTGCCCAGGCTGGAGTGCAGTGACACGGTCATAGCTCACTGCAACCTCCAACTCCTGGGCTCAAGTGACCCCTCTACCTCAGCCTCCCAAGTAGTTGGGACTGTAGGTGCATGGCACCACGTCTGGCTAATTTTTAAAAGTATTTTTTGTAGAGATTAGGTTTTGCTATGTTCCCAGGCTGGTCTTGAACTTGTGGCCTCAAGCAGTCCTACCTGGACCTCCCAAAGTGCTGGGATTACAGACAAGAGCCACCACACCTATCCTATTCTGTGAATTTTGATCAATGTATTGTTTATTTTTGGTTAAGCAATTGCCAAGAATAAAATAAAAATAAAATGAAAAACAGGATGAAATACTTCAGCTGAAAATTCAAAGGGAAACTTTATTATATCTGTACAAAACAGATCCTTAAATATATGTTTAAATGTCAACTCTTTGTGTTCTTAACATGTTCTTGGTAAAACTGGGATCATGGATCTTGTTTATCACCTTTCATGGTGATAGCACCTTTTAATATTATTTTTAAGTTAATAAATTTATTTATTTATTGACTAAGTAAGCAATTCATATGATTAAAAATTCAAAAGAAGCTGAGCACAGTGGGTCACACCTATTGTCTCAGCTACTTGGGAGGCTAAGCCAGGAGTTTGAGACCAGCCTGGGCAACATAGCAGGACCCCATCTCTAAAAATAAAAAAACTTCAAAAGATACAAAAGAATGCATAGGGTACATAAAAATGTCTTCCTCCTATCCCTGTCCTCTAGTCACTCATTCCCCTGTTTGGAGGAAATTAATATCACCAGCTTCTTGTATCCTTCTAAAGATAAACTCTGTGTAGACACAAGAATGTGTTATTTTCTATTATATTTCATTTTTTACACAGGTACTATCAAGTTACACATACTGTTCTGCAGTGTGTATTAGCATCATTTTTAGCCTGGACAACATAGCGAGACCCCATCTCTACAAAAAAAAATAGAAAAATTAGCTGGGCATGATGGTGTGTACTTTGTAATCCTAGCAACTAGGGAGGCTCAGGCAGGAGAATCACTTGAGCCCAGGAATTCAAGGTTACAGTGAGCAATGATTGTGCCACTGCGCTCTAGCCTGGATGACACAGAGACCCTGTCAAAAAAATAAGTCATTTTTAATATTATCTTACTATAGTTCTAGCCCTTCAGCTCAGATGGCTATTGGACATCACAATTTGATTGTACTTTGGTCATTTTTAAATTCAGTTCATCCAAAATCTAGTTTATAACCCTCTTCCAATTCTGCATCTCGCTTATCCTGTTTCTAGCACTGGTACCAGTCAGTCTCCCTGACTAAAAACCAGAGTTGATTCTTTTCTAACTCTCTGTTCTATAAAGACTGCATCTTTAGATTGCTCCTCTGTTGCAGTCTACTGTATCCATTTTATTTTAGGTTTACCTTCATAGTTCAAGACTTCATCACTTCACGCCTTCTTAAGTAATTTCCCTATTCACATCTTAATTCCATGACCAAATTGATCCTTTATAAATTTTAGCTTCAATCAAACTTATACATGCAAATAGTTTGAGTAAAATTTTTCATCGTCTTTCAAAAAACTACAGCCCCAGTATTACCTCCCTAACATTATTAGCTTTTTTCCAGAATCATCATGTTCAATTCTTAGCTATTTGGTTGTTTTGCGTTTTTTTGGGGGGGGGGGAGTAGGGGGAAATTTAGCATTTGTTTTTTTATTTTTAAAAAACTTTTATTATTTTTTTATACTGTTTCAATTTCAGATGTTGTCCGTTTATTCTGAAAAATGAGAATTAGCTCTTTCACCTCCTCTCACTATATTTACTTCTTGTTTCTCCATTTTCCCAGTGGTGATTTTGGATAGATACGTATGTACTGTTTACATTACTATCACTGTAAATGTTGATCCATGTAGTATGCAGTGATTAATTCTGTAATTCCTCCCAACTTTTTGGTTTTCTCTGGATTTAATAATTATTATTTTGTTTTTTCATTCAATTAGTTTTCTTTGTATTTCTTACTAATTTAATTCTAAACTCTTCCAGTTGGACTCCTCTCCTTTCAATATAACTAGATACTTCAGATATTCTATCAATTTCATCTTGAGAAAAATCTCTTCTGAAAATTTCTGACCTGTACTAATCTGGACTAGATAATCTTTAGATTTATAGCACAACTGTTATCTTGGCATCTAGTTACGATCATCCTAGAGATTTCTTTGCCTCTCTCTTATGTTAGATCCACTAGTTCATGGATTTTGTCTGTTTTGTTGTTTCTTTTTTCGTTTTAATGGAACATATTGTGTAGTTTATTTTTGAGGAGTATGTGAGAGAAAATTTTTGAGACCTTGCATGTCTGAGAGCATCACTCACTAGTCTACCGTTACACCTGGTGATACTGTAGGAAAGGCAAAACTTTACCTGCTCTCTCTGGGAGTCTTCAGCCTGAGAATTAAATTGACCTAAAACAGATAAACAGGAGAAGAGAATGCAAATTTATTTGATACAAGTTTTATGTGGCACAGGAGCTCTCATAAGGAAATGAAGACCTGAAGGAATGGTAAAACCTGTATGCTTTTATATGAGGTTTAACAAAAGGAGGCAATTATGGAAAAGTAAAGTATATGGGGAGGCTAAAAGAAAGGAAGATAATTATTTTAACAAGGTCTATTTGTACAGAATTCTCTTAGCTTGGACTCCTGGTGTCTAGTGGTAAAAATGTTTCTTTTCTCCTGGAAAAGGGAGGACGTCTTTCATGTGGAAATTTTATCTCCTGCTTTTAGGAAGAAAGGGGGAGGTAAGAACATTCTTCTTATATCTGCTATTTTTTAAATGCCTTTAGCTCTACTTAACCCTTATGCCAAAATGATGTAATTTGAGTTGGCATCTTCGGCCATCCTTCAGTAGTTTGGCTGGGTATAGCTTTATTTTTTCAATTTATTTTATTTTTATTGTTCTGGACACATTATCAGAAACAATATAGCTTTCTTTTTGAAAATTATTTTCCAATAGAATTTTGAAAGCATTTTTCCTTTGTATTCTAGCTCTCAATATCATTCTGAGTTTTGATTGTAAGAATCTTTCTTCTTTCCTCTCTAGAAGCTGGTAAATTCTTTTTTAACTCCTCATACACCCCCCACACCCCCAGTACTCTGAAATTTAATGGGTTGGGTCTATTTTTGGTGATCTTTAACAGCCTGTTCATATTTAAGAAGTGACTGGAAGCTAATTTGGAAGCTCTGAGCATGTACATAGTGCCTGTTAACCATGGTCTTCATCATAGGGCTCTTTCCTTATAAAACTTTTGGTATTTGTATCTTGAGGGATTTTCCTCTTGGCTGGTCACATTTCTCAGAGAAACTTCCAATATCCTGTCTTAAGTTAGTATGCATAGCTGTCAGAGTTCTGGGAAATAAGTGAATTTGAATACTAAAGGGTCTGAATATTAAATATGTAAACTTTTACTTATAGTCCTTATTTTCAGAATGGCATCCCAATTCTCACCTGTACTTGGCTTCCCCAGAGCAGAAATCTTCTGATTCATCCTTTACAAAAAAAAAAAAAAAAAATTCCAGTATGCTGGGTTAGGAAATAATAGTGGCCCAGCTGCTCATAGCGAGGGGAAAGAATCCTGGGATCTGTTTTTGTTTTTGTTTTTGTTTTAAGAGTCAGGCTCGAGTGCAGTGGCATGGTCATAGTTCACTGTATCCTCAAACTCCTGGGCCCAGGCAATCCTCCTGCTTCAGTCTCCCTAGTAGCTGGGACTACAGGCATGCACTACTGTGCCCAGCTAATTTTTTTGTAGAGACAGGATCTCTCTATGTTGCCTAGGTTAGTCTCAAACTCCTGGGCTGAAGTAATCCTTCCACCTCCCAAAGTGGTGGAATTACAAGTATGAGCCACTGCAGTCAGCCTTAGGGTCAGTTCCTTAAATAGACATTAATCTTTCCAGCTGGTGCCCAGCAATTTGTGAGCCTGCCTTGTGTTCTGCAGCGTAAATCAGGTTGCTTGGCTGAATTTTGATTCAGCTTTCTTGAATCTGTTACATCTGCTACTACTTGTACATTCCCTCTACCTACCCACACTTAATTCCTAGAATTCCACAATGGGAATAATTAAACTTCATCAAGGAAGTTTTTCTCTTGTCCTTATAACACTCTAATGTAATGCTCATCTCCAAACCATGTGTATTCTATTTCCCAACCTATAACATCTACCTTAACATATCCAAATCCTGTGCACATCTTCAGGATATAAATGTTCTTTCTTCCATGAAACTTTCTAATATTTATTATTCTTGTTTCTACCATTTATTGACTCTTTTTTTTTTTTTTTTGAAACAGAATCACACTGTCGCCCAGGCTCGAGTGTCCTAGAATCAGCCTAGCTCACAGCAACCTCAAACTCGTGGGCTCAAGCAATCCTTTTGCCTCAGCCTCCTGAGTAGCTGGACTACAGGTGTGCGCCACCACACCTGGCTAATTTTTTTCTATTTGTAGTAGAGACAGGGTCTTGCTCTTCCTCAGGCTGGTCTTGAACTCCTGACATCAAGCCATCCTCCTGCCTCAGCCTTCCCAGAGTGCTAGGAGTACAGACGTGAGCCACTGTGCCCGGCCCATTTATTGACTCTTAATCATAAAACAATCTGGTGCTGTTAATTTTTTAGAAAAAAAAAATTATATTTCACCCCTCTTTCCTCAATTAAAGCTGCTAGAGGGCAGGCACTGTATCATGGACTTCCTTGGTCTTTTCAGCACCAAGCAACAGTACTCAATCAAGTCTCACTTAAAAGAATGATTACATTGCATTGTAGCTATGATCGTACTTACTAGGTGTGGATCATTGAATGACAGACTTACAGAAGCAGCCACACTTTGTTGTTTTTTTCATGGTAGCTTATTATATATTAAATTTTTAAATGTGTTATATTTCAACTTAACTGTTGATAGAGTTGTTTCAAAAATGACTCCATGTTCTATATACTTTTTCAACTCTTCCTTTGAAATTGCTTTTAGAAGTAGTTTAATGGCTGCCTAAGAGAATCAATCTTAGTAATTTTTTATCACACCTATATTAACCTTGTGTTAAAAAGTTTAGTCAACTACCTTTACCAGACCTGGTTCTGGGCAACTTTTGACTATTTCCAGAAATTATGTCTACTTGCAAAGTAAAAATTTGCTACTGTCGGACAATATTCAGAAGCATGCACTGACTTTGAATGTAGTTCTAAGAGAGAAGTTACAGAAATATTTAAAGTGAAGTAGCATAATTGAAATTAATGTTTTTGTAGAAAACAACTTTGAAGAAGACACAGTAATTTTTTAAATGTTTTAAAAGTTAGCTTTAATGTGTTTGCTTTTAAAAATTGATTTCATTAATTATCCCTTGCAGTTAAGCTATGAGTCTTCCTTTTACAAAGGATGTGACTAGTCCAGATAAAATCACTGTGATCATTTTTTTCTCTAAGCAGAGAGTCTAAGGAGGGAAAAAGAATGAGGTTACTATGTACATTTCTATGCTATATTCTTTTTTGTTTGTTTACAGTGAACACATTTTTTTTTATAATTCAAACACATAATAAAAATTTGACTTAAAAAGTTTAGTAACTTGTGGAAGAAGTTGGTACTTTGAGACAGGAGTCTGCCAAACACTCCTCATTTGCCAGCAAATTAATAAATTCCTCTTTCCTTCTCCTCGTACTACTTGTCCTCGTTCTTACACAACCTCGGGGACAAGTGCCAAACTTTTGGTGACATAATTGGCATCCCTGGGTGGGCCCACCAGCACCCCAGTGGAATGGCACCCTGCGACTGATAGAAGAGGCAAGGAGCAGCCCCGGGTCAAAGCTGTGGGTCTTCATGGGTAGGAGGAACTTATTTTTGAGGTGAGAGAGCAAGGAATGTCTCCAACCTGTTTTAGCTCTGGGGAACTCCCATCACTGTCTCCTCGAAGTAGACGCAGCTCCCTGCAACCTGAACTGAGTTGAGGAGAAGGAAATGAATTTGGAAAGTGTCTGGACACTAGGCCATTGGTTGGGTAAGTTCCCCGGCATGCACTCTAAGACCCCGATTCCACTCATTCAGGGAGGGTTTTGAACCCTCCAGCCTTGCAGCAGGGCATTCGTTTGGGGCCTTATCAGGTATTTGTTTTGAGGTACCTTTTGGGAGCGGAGGTTGGGTCATAAGGTTGAGTGGTCATGACACCTTTGGGTCATGAGGTTGAGTGGAACTAGGGAACCTGGTTTAAATTTGGAGCTTTTTTGTGGTTCCCAGGTAACAGGGGGTCTAGGCTACCATTTGGGGAGGGTTTTGAACCTTCTACCCATTTGGGGTGGCATTTATTCCCTTTGGATTCCCATTTGTGAACCTTCTAGCCCTGTGGTAGGGCATTTGAGGCACCATTGGGAGGTGGCATTTGTCCCCTTTGGATTCCCATTCGCTTGATAGGCCCTGGTATTTTTGTATCCCCTGTATTGTCTGTTATTGTGAGTTTTGTTGCAACATAAGGAAGCTCCATCTCAAAGACCCTTGGGAAAAACATCAGCTGAATGGTTAACTTCTAGCTATGAACCTATATGTAAAGAGTATGGTGTTATTGTAATCCAGTGTACGTGCTGGAGTTTGAGAAGTGGCTGTTAAATGAAAAATTCCTATTTGATTGATAAGCCATGGCATTTTAGATTATTTGTGTTGGGAATTCCTATATTGTTTGTGAGTTTTTGTCTGGTGAGTGTTTGTACCTATGTCTAAAGATTATTGTGATACCATTTGTCTGGAGTGCAAAGAAAAGTGATGGTTGATGGTCTGTAGTTTATCCTGAGCTATTGGTTCTTTTAAGATTCAGAGCTCTAATGGTCAACCCGCCACTATAGAGTAAAAATGTTGCATCTCAAGCTCTCTGCTTGAGATAAATTCATTGTTTATGGTAGACAAAATGATCTGTGTTTGTGTTTATTTTTGATAAATGAGGTCCTCCTGCCAGAACCCTCACAGCTGGCCAGGGTGAGGCGCTAGGTAGGGCCACAGCCCAGAGGCAGACCTGGCAGGAGGGAGGACCAGTGCACATGGCCTGCTGCTGAGCAGCACACAGCAAAGGGCAATGAACACCTGCTGCCGCCACCATCTTGGCACTATGGAAGGGGCCAAGGAGGGTACTACCTAAAGTGACTCTTCAGTCCCATGCCCAGTAAATTATGACTCGGGGATTGGAATGGTCTCTCCTGGCAGCAAACTCAATTTCAGCCAAAGGGAACCCCTAGCTGTAGCAGGGTGATTTCTGGCAATATCAGATTAGAGGGCTTGAGTATGCAAGAATAGCCAGCAGGGTCCTTTGAGACAGTAAAAAGGAAAGGACGAAAAAGCCACCCCAGACTGACTTTTTGTAAAGAAGAAGGACCTTGAAAGGAACGTGGCCCAAAATTGCAAAAGACTCTGGGTGGCAGAAAGCCTCCAGGAGAGCAAATAGTTTTTTAAGTCCAGGGCTCAGAAGGCGAAGGAGAGAGCCCAGAGCCCCCTGCCTCCAAATATCCCCACAGGAGCCCTGAGCAAAATTGACAATGGGGACTTGATTGGCACTAGCCTCATGGACAGAAGCAGTCTGGGGACCCCTTGCCCCGGCCACCACCCCGATCCTTGACTCTTGGCACCAGCCGTGCCTGGTGCTCTGTGAGCCAGACAATGGATGGCGGGGATGGGGCTAGGTAGCAATGGGGTAGCCATAGACAAGTGGCAGCTGAGAAACTTGTCACAGCAGGCCCCTAGAGGCAGACCTGGATAAGCAGCAGGAGTACCAGGAGTTATTTCAGAAGAAGCAGAAGCTCACCTCCAGGGTGGCACCGCCAAGCTCCTGCTGGATGAATACCAGGGCCTGTTGAAATATGCAGGAAGTTTGGGCCTCAGCAAGCCTACTCATCATTACAGCATTGGCAAGAAGAAAACTACCAAAAGTGAGTAAAGATATTGTGTATGCCACCAAAGTAATGGCCCTAATGTAGGCCGCGGCTGAGCCCAAACAGGTGGCCCGTATGACAAAAAGAAATCAGGCTGCTGGTAGAGCTGCTAAGAAGATTGCTGGAGGTGATCTCTTCCTCAGGGCCTTGATACCCTGGCTAGATTTGGATCCCCTTTAAAACTAAAGACTGGATCTGTGACATTTGGGATGGCACAACTAAATGGAAATAGAATTCTCATAGACTTGTACCCTACCCATAGCTTTGATTCGGCCTCTTGTGAGGCACCTACATAAATACACACATTGGGAGTGTGATGCCTTGATGGATTTGGTGGGACCTCATTTGAAAGGACCCCATTTACAACTAACTGTTTATGTACTT
The DNA here is from genome assembly GCA_963575035.1 of Avahi laniger. Classification (NCBI taxonomy): domain Eukaryota; kingdom Metazoa; phylum Chordata; class Mammalia; order Primates; family Indriidae; genus Avahi; species Avahi laniger. The sequence goes on from CAUYSK010034220.1 coordinate 26,523, forward strand.
GGGATGGTCCAAGGACAAAAAGGCAACCCGCTACACAGGGAGCCCAGCATGTGGGGGTCCACCCTTTTGGTGACTGGCAGTTTTACTCAGATGCCTAGGCTTGTATTGGTAGATACCTTTTCAGGCTGGGTAGAGGCTTGTCCTACCTGGAGGAAAGAAAGGAGTGTCTGAGGTTACTAGAGTCCTGGAGGAACTCACTCCGAGATGGGCTCCTACCAGGAGCTGACAGGGCCTTCATCGAGTTCCTGCACGTGTGCAGGAATAGGCCTTGGAGGATATGGGATGACAGGCATCAACAGTCCAGGGAAAGAGGCCAAGCAAATGGAGAACAACATGCTGGTGATGGAGGCTGTAGACAGACAGCTACAGAGACAGCTTGACAGCTCAAGGTATCACCATGTTTGGCTACTCCATGGCAGTGGCCATTGGGGAAATCTTTGCTTCCTGCTGTCTACATCTGTATCTACTGCACAATGCCCTCTGGTTGCCCATAAACTTTTTTGAGTGGCCCCCAAGTGGGAACCTGGTGAACCGTTTCTCCAAAAAGCTGGACATGGTGGACTCAGTGATCCCACAGGTCATCAGAATGTTCATAGGCCCCTTTGAACAGAGCAATAATGGACCCTCCTTTGTAGTGGAGGTAACTCAGCAAGTAAACAAAGCCCTACATCTAGAATGGAAACTACATGGAACCCACCTAAAGTGGGATAAGGTATTGCCACTTGCCCTCCTCTGGATAAGGGTAGCCCTTTAGAAGCAGGCTTAAGTTAAGCCCCTAAAAAAATAGTTTACAAGAGGCCCTTCCTAGTATCCCAAGGTAAGTATGGTAATATAACCATGAGTAAAAGAAAATAGAATAAAATAATATGTCAAATGAGTGTGTTAGGTGCTAACCACTATACATGAGTTTGCCTCTTTCAGGTCTTTGCCTCAGTTGGAAACAGAAAAGTGAAAGGGACCCTATGAAGTGCCTCTAACAACTCATACCTCGTTAAAATTGCTATTAATAGAAGTGAAACCTTGGTTCCATCATACCAAAGTAAAGAGGTGTAGCCCCCAGTGGGGGGCTCCCCTTAGGTGATCTAAAGTATCAGTGTGAGAAAAAGAAAAAAATGAAAATGTTATTATTTTCACTAATCTTCCTTTGGTTATTTGTTCCATCTGTAGGATAGAGGGACAACTCCTTAGGGAGGATATCCCCAGGCTATCACCTTTAATGTTGATCTGTCTTGCTAATGGGTGTATTATCCTAAACCTCATTTGGTACAAGTATTTCTCAACATGATTTCTGAATTTACAGAAGCCAATCTTTCGGATCACCTAACAGCGTTCAACTAATAGCTTCTCACTCACAGGTCCCCTGTTTCTTTCTTACCCATCCTTGTATTAGACATTGTGTGCAGGGCAACAGTCCATTTCACCTTATCAGTCCTCACAATTGTAATTATTGCTTATGCCCTTTTTCACCTGATAATATGTACCTTCCATCTACATCACCACCCCAATTCAGCAGAAGTAGCTTAATGATTATATCACCCCTTCTTTCAGAGATATGAAAGGGTAAAATTGACAGTGGGGAATATGTAACAGAGATAATGTCCTGAAAAAGGGTAAAAAGTGTTTTCTGTCTCTTCAAAACCCCCTCACCCTTTTTGAGAACTAAAACCTACATCCCTGCCTCAGGCCAGTAGTGAGGAGGGACAGGAGAGTGTCTTTTGTTCTTTGCGCCACAGGAGGTAGCTTGGGGGAATGGCCTAGGCAGAGGTCATGAGATTGTCTTAGCTGAAGATAGCATGGATCCAGGCAGAGGTCAGGAGATTGTCTTAGCCAAAGATGGGATTATGGGATTAATCAGAACCTTTAAAAGCTCTGTGCTTTTGCTCAGAGGCAGAATGTTGGTACTTTGAGACAGGAGTGTGCCAGCCTCCTCTCTTGCCAACAAATTAATAACCTCCTTTCCTTCTCCTCAAAAAAAAAAAAAAATTAGTGACTTGTGGAGAGAGTGACATGATTGATGGCTATTGGATAGAGATTTAAGCTGAAGTATATGAGGATACTGAAATTTACAGAAATGTTATTCTCTATAACTTTGCTTCAGGGGTCTGTGAATTCAGATTGTATTTAAAGCACTGTGTGTGTGCTCCCTTGTACTTTTTTTTTTTTTTTCCAGGAAAAGTGTCCATAGCTTCCATCAGATTCTTAAAAAGGTGCTAGACTTAAACTTTAAGAATTACTGCCACAGAGTGAAATTCTTTTAGACCCTAAATAACTCTTTTTATATGAGGTTAAAGATATGCCTATATCCCACATTGTATCGTATAAACAATAGTTTTAGTTAATTTTTTTTTTTTTTGAGACAGAGTCTCGCTCTGTTGCCCAGGCCGGAGTGCCGTGGCATCAGCCTAGTTCACAACAACCTCCAACTCCTGGGCTGAAGGGTTCCTCCTGCCTCAGCCTCCTGAGTAGCTGGGACTACAGACCTGCGCCACCATGCCTGGCTAATTTTTTGTATATAGTTCTAGTTATCCAGCTAATTTCTTTCTATTTTTAGTAGAGACGAGATCTCACTCTTGCTCAGGCTGATCTCGAACTCCTGACCTCCAGCGATCCACCCGCCTCAGCCTCCCAGAGTGCTAGGATTGCAGACATGAGCCACCACGCCCGGCCAGATTTAGTAAATTTTAACACGATTTCCTGCAGTTGAAGGATAAATCTCATATTCCAGAATCTTACCTGATTTTTTGTTGTTGTTTTCTATTTGAAGGTTTCTTGTTCACCTCAAGGTCTGAAGGTTTGGGTCCAAGATACTTCATATTTGTGTAGTCGAGCTGGGCAGGTCCTCCCTGTCAGTATTCAGATGAATGGCTGGATTCATGATGGAAACCTGCTCTGTCCATCATGTTGGGACTTCTGTGAGCTCTGTCCACCAGAAACAGATCCTCCAGCTGCTAACCTGACCCGAGCTCTACCACTGGGTAAGTACTCTCTGTGGTTGAAATAAAGAGGAAAAAGTAAAGAGGGGGACTTTTCTTACAAGATGTTGAAAATCCCCTTTAAGGGAACTCTACAACAAGTTGAGATTCATCTCTTCTGATGGGAGTTTTATGGAAAAATCCTCCATCCCACTTGTTAGAAATCTAAGGAAGGTAAATTTGACATTCAGATTCAGTAAGGGCAAGAGTGAGGAACCTTTCTGTGTATAGAACCTCCGAGTTGCACAAAATTATTCATTGAAGGTCACAAAAAAATGAATGTTTCATCCATTCATTTGGAAATTAAGAGTAAACAAAATTTTGCTCATTAAATAAAAAAAGCAATTAAGTATTTTTTAGTTGTATCATAACCAGCTGAAATGAAAGTGAAGGAAAGACACTGGAAAAGATAACTCAAAAAAGGAATTGACAGAACCATAAAGAAGAGAAAGATATAAAGAGACATAAATACACACAAACAGAGTGAGATAGAAAGACATAGGCTGGCAAAGACGGGGGTTTTCATTGAGGGACATTATAGTATACTCATTCCGTAAGACACTGGAGAGTAGAATTAGGACCAAGAGATTGAAGTTGTAAGGAGACGGATTCCAAATAAATCCTTTAGAACTAGGAGGGGAATGCAAAGGACAGCCTGGAGAAGAGTGCACTCCCCATAATTGAAGATATTCAAACTGAGTCTGATGACCCACTGCTAAGAGTTATAAAAGCAGAATTCATAAATTCTCAATTAAAGCTTTGATTTAAATGATCTATGAGATTTTATGGAATTTTGACCTTTTTTTAATATGAACAATAACAGTCTTATGCAATGTTTTGTTTTCTCAACTGGAAATATTTTTTAAATATTTAAAAAATCACCCTTTGCCTGTTCCCTGCTCTGGTTGAAAATAGAGGGTTACATTCAGTTTCAAGTTAAAGTTTCTTCACCTCTAAGATTAACTTCCTTTCTTTTGAAAATCCTAGGGGCTTTGTCCCCCCAGGGGACTATAAGTGGAGATTAGTACTTGAGTTGGGGGTCCCCCAGACCACCCCCAGGTTTGTTGGTTCACTAGAAGGACTCACAGGACTCAGCTGCTTGTCCTTCTCATGGCTAAGATTTGTTAAAGCAAAAGGATGCAAAGCAAAATCAGCAAAGGGAAAAGGTTCATGGGGCCAAGTTCTGGGGAAACCAATTCCCCGATACCAGCTAACAGCCAGCCTTGCAAACAGAACTTTCTAAGCATAGTAGTCTCAGGCCTGCTATGTTAAGTCTTTTCTACACAGTACTCCGTGAATCAGCAGTTTTCTGCAGTTACAATAGTAATAATGCAATGAATTATTTGAAATAATGTAAAATCTTAGGTTGTTTGAGTGGTATACAGTAAATGTAGTGTTACAGATGCTCAGTTAACTTTTACTTTAAATGTGAAGCTGGTAGGATTAATTTATTTTGTTATTTTTGTTAAATTGCTTTGAGTAGAATTAGAGGGCTACTGGTCCATAAATAATAGATGGTTTTAATGGAGTTACCATCCACAGACCTAATCTCAGATTTAAGTATAAGAAACTATCACCATCTCCTTGCCAAAGAGATGAGCAGGGATCCAGACAATTAGCACTTAGAGTTGAGATAAAGAGAATTACCTCCAGCTGGTTGAAGGGTGAGACTCTTAGGAATACAGGAGAAGAATGTGTGGAAATGAAGAGAAAGGGATACCAGGTCAAGGATCTATGAATTGATGAAGTTGACACCCTTGAAGCATGACAAAGACAAGTGAGCTGTCATTAATATTTTAATAGCTTGTTAGATTTTAGTACCAACAGTCAATAAACAATAGCTAGCTCTCCTGCCTGTTTCCTTTGGGCCAAATTGAGAATCAGGAGATAAAGGGACATGCCTATATTAGTGACACCAGGGTCCTTTCCTTATTCTAGGTAAGACCTATATTCTAGACCAGAACTTGTTGAATAAAATTTTCTAGGGTGATGGGAATGTTCTATAATTTGCACTGTCCAATACAATAGTCACTAGCCACATGTGACTACTGTGCATGTGAAATGGGATAGTGTGATTCAGGAACTAAATTTTTACTTTTGTTTAATTTTAAATAGCAGATAAAGCTAGTAGCTACCACATTGTACCTTGCAGCTCTAGGTCAGAGATTCTCAAACTTTAGCATGTGTCAGAATCATGTTAAAACACAGATTGCTGGGCCTCACCTCCAGAGTTTCTGATTGAGAAGTTCTGGGTTGGGGCCTGATAATTCGCATTTTTAACAAGTTCCCAAGTGATGCTGATGTTGTTAGTCCAGGGACCACACTTTGAGAAGCACTGTTCTCAGCTGTTAATAAATTGGCTATTCATAGAATTTGTATACTAACAAAATTACATTTGTAACAAATGTAAGTTGATTCCATTGGGGAAGAATAGAAGTTTCCATGGGTTAACTGGATTACATGCAGTGAAATAACTTTTTAAAATACTGTTCCAGGCCAGACGCAGTGTCTCACACCTGTAATAATCCCAACAATTTAGGAGGCCGGTGGATCACTTGTGGCCAGAAGTCCAAGACCAGCCTAGGCAACATAGTGAGACCCCCTTTTTTAAAAAAATTATCCTGGTGTGGTGGAGTGCACCCCGTACTCCCACCCATTCAGGAGGCTCAGATGGAAGGATCACTTGACCCCATGCTTCAGGGTTACAGTGAGATACTTTTGGGCTGCTACACTCCAGCCTGGATGATGGAGCAAGACCTTGTCTCTTAAGAAAGTTAATGTTCCACACCATATAGTGCTCAAAGAGCAGGCTGCAATGCCTTGATATTATCATTCTATTCATCATTCTGTAGCTGAAGACCAGCCCTGTTTTTCTTACATTTTTAAACAAGTTAGAGTTGAACCTTGGTTGATCTTTAAAGACCCATCTTTGTTGTTCAAAATATTAAGAAGAACAACTCATCCTAAAATAAGGTCAACTTGGCCTCATCTTTCTATTGCTGTAAAAATATTTCCATTAGGAGAATTGTTTTGGGAAATAGTTTACCTATGATAATAGCTCATGGCTAAATTAAAACATGCCTCTAGTGCCCAAAGCTCATAGAATTTTCTGCTATTTCCAAAGCAAGCCTGAGGTCATATGGATGGATGAGTAGATATTTAGAAATAGGACTATATATCCTGATTTGCCCAAGAGAGTCCATGTGCCTCTTGTCCTGGTATAATTATTAATAGTGTTCCCTTGTATTTTCAAAATCTACTAATTTGGTGGCTAGGCATGGTAGCTCATGCCTGTAATCCTAGCACTCTGGGAGACTGAGTCAGGAGGGTCACTTGAGGCCTAGAGTTTGAGACCAGCCTGATCAAGTGCAAAACCCAGTCTCTACCAAAAATAGAAAAAATTAGCCAGGTGTCATGGTGTGCGCCTGTAGAGGCTGAGGCAGGAACATCACTCGAGCCCAGGAGTTTAAGGTTGCAGTGAGCTATGATGATGCCACTGCGCTCTAACCAGGGCAGCCGAGTGAGATTCTGTTTGAAAATTAAAAAAAACAAAAACAGTACTAGTTTGGAGTGCTAAATTATATAGTCACCTTAGTTAGAAGGGACATAAAAGAATAAGAAAGTTCTTCATCCCATCTCAGAAGAGCCAAGATGTTCATTTACTTTCCTGTGTATCATCCTTACTTTTTTTTTTTTTTCCCCAAACATGATCTTGCTCTGTCACCCAGGTTGGAGTGCAGTGACCCGATTATAGCTCCTTGTAACCTCGAATTCCTGGGCTCAAGCAATCTTCCTACCTCAGCCTCCCGAGTAGGTGGGACTACAGGCATGTGCCATCATGCCTGGCTAATTTTTTTTATTCATCCTTAGCTTTTTTGGGATACTACCCTAAGACATTTTTTTCTTTTCTTGGGTGCCATTTTTTAACCTTGACATGGTGGTTACATCTTTTTTTCCTCTGTATATATTCTATTCTTCCTCCATAATATATATTTAAAAAAAACTTTGCAGATCTGGGTTTCAGGAAGTCACTCTTTTAATAAAAAGTGTTTTTCTTGAGGTAAAATACACAAATATAATTTACCATGTTTGCCATTTTTAAGTGTACAGTTCAGTGGTAATAAATACATTTAAGAAGCTACTGTTGACTAGGCTGTCCTCATCTGTCAATATTTAGCTGGTATGATTTATCCCAAAAATGTCTATAAAGAGTCAATTTTTTGTTTTCAATTCTAGATCTCTGTTCCCGTTCCTCTAATTTGGTGGTCACCCTCTGGCTTCTGCTAGGCAATCTGTTTCCTCTGCTGGCTGGATTCCTTCTGTGTGTGTGGCACTAGGAATGCAAAAGTAAATTCTCAAGATATTCCTTTATGTCATGTTCCCGTGAACAAAGCACAACATGTGGGTGTGTGCCAACCTGTGCAGATGGCAGAAGTGGCATTCCTGACTTTGGCTGGGAAGTGTTGGCCACAATCAGACCTCGAAGCAAAGCAGTCACTCCTCATCATCAACCCAACCACCTCAGAGCTTAGAGAAGAAGAAAGAATTTCAAGTCACTAAAATTACATCTTTTTCAGGATGCATAATCTTCCTGAAGTTTTCTTTGAAAGTGGGATAATTGGTGGAATTTTCAGAGTGATTACATACCTCAGCATTTTCATGAACCTGAAACGATGGGAGAGTCCATCATAAATACTGCATTAACTTAAACAACAACTAGTTATTGCAAGATTATAAGTTGTGGATCTTGTCCTCAAAGGTATAAATTGTCCTTTGGTTTATAGAAGATAACTGAATTGGAATTTCTGTGTCACTATTGTACCCATTTGAAATGTAATGGGTTTACATGGTACACTTATATCATTCTTCTCAGTGTTTATTCTAAAGAGTTTTTTTGAAATGATGTTCTGTTAAATCTTATGATTTAACCATGTTTGCCTTTTTTTGCCAGCCACGTGGCAGTTTACTAGTGAACCGTTATCGTATGTCGTAGCCCTCTGTACTCACTGATGGTCAGAGCTCAGCCTTCCAGTTGTATTCTCCATTCGTTTCATAATGACTTGAAAAAATGTGGACGCAGAGAGTAAAATATTCTGCCCGGTAATCATAGTGAAGACATGCAAACAGAAGAAAACAATTATTGTGTTTTTCAGATTGTTGTAACTGCCTTACAACAACAGTAATCCAACAAAAACAGAACTATTCCTTTTTGACCAATGAAGATAAAAAGAAATTCTGGTATATCAAGTATGCCATTATTTTAAAGTGTGCTAAGAAATTGTTACAGAAGAGTTGCTAATATCTGAAAATTATATATAATCAGAAAAATATAAGTCTGAGTTGTTCACTAATAGCAAAGTGTAGGTTTGATGTAGAGCGTATCCAGTAGGGTCCACTTTACCACATAACATAAGGCTCAGTCCACAGAAGTTGGAAGACTGCCTTTGCTTTAAATATCCTTTACCTCCTACATTTGACACGCCTTCTGTTACTACATAGACTCTGGGCTACAGAAGCAATTATACTCTGGGACCAGAGTTTACCAACCCCATTTACTAATTCCAATTTGAAATTCTTTAATGATGGGCAATGCCCAAATTTTCTCTTTAAAGCTAATGAAGTCCTATGGCATTGTAAACACAACCCTTGGACAAGCTCCCTCTCTTCTTCCCTCCCTCTCTTCTTTTCAAGCAGCATATAGTTATTGAGTACTCCATTTAAGAAATTGTGCTAAGTGAGCAAAGCAGCATAATTACTAGGAATTAATTCTGGAGCCAAGCATGGTGGCTCACACCTACACTTCAGCTACTTGGGAGGCTGAAGTGGGAGGATGGCTTGAGCCCAGGAGTTCAAGACCAATGATACAGCGAGACCCCATCTCTTAAAAAAAAAAAAAAAAAAAGAATTCCAACTGACTATTGGCACTGGAGCCAAATATTGGCCCCCAACATAAAGGAAAGTCACTTTTTAAAAAAATGTGCAAATTTAAAAGTACGTATTTGCATGCAGTTCTAAACTGAAGGTATTTGTCATTGTAAAAAACTGGAAGTCTCAAACTTAGTCAACTTCAGCTGTGGAGAAGCCAATATAGCTTGTCATTCCAGATCTAATCCAGAAATCTGAAATCCAGAAGGCTCCAAAATCCAAAACTTTTTGAGCACCAACATGACACCACAATTGGAAAATTCCACACATAAGTACTTAACATAAACTTTGTTTCATGCACAAAATTATTAAAAATGTCGTACAAGATTACCTTTGGGCTATGTATATAAAGTGTATGTGAAACATAAGTGAATTTCATGTTTACCCTTGGAATCCCCAAGATATCTCATTATGTATAGGCAAATGTTCCAAAATTCAAAAAAATCCAAAATCCATGACACTCTGCTCCCAAGCATTTCAGATAAGGAACATTTAACCTAGAGTAACGGTCTGCAGACCAGTGCTCAGATTTTGCCTGTCTCATACGTACTATAAATTGTTCAAGGTCAGAGAAAAGTGAAGAGTATATTTTTAAAGAAACTTATAATCTAAACTTTATACCTATTATGATTATGAATCATCCTGTGAAGCTATATAAAAAATTTCACCAAAAATACAATGGATTAATAATATATTTGAGATTCTCAGTGATAGGTTCAACTATATTTTGACTGTTGTGCAGTAATGCCATTTAGGTAGTATTGTTTCTGAGCATGGTGCTTTTTATACTTGAAATTGCTTTATTTTTTATTGATATAATTATATTTGCACTGATGACTTTGTGGTGAAAATATTATAAATGACATTTTTGTATATATATTTATTAAGCTTGGAATCTGGTGGCCCGGTGTTTTCTTGCACAAATGTGAAACCTGATCACGTATGTCAAGAAATCTTGAGTTCCCGAGGGTAACTGACTGCGTTGATGTCGCTCTTCCTCTTCAGCAAGGCTTGAACTCGGTTCCTTATCACTGATTCTGCATAGTGTACTCAGCAAGGCTTAGGACTCTGAACCTGTAAGAAATTTTAACAGGCATGTTATAGTCACTTAGAATATGACAGGCAAGCAAAGAGTTTTCAAATCTGAGATGTCAGTGCAGAATCATTAGTGTAGAATTCAGCTGTGAACGGAAGAATTTGAATATATTGCTATCCTGTGGCAGGTTATGCCCTTGTGTTAGGGGGACAAGACCAAGCCCCTGGTCGAGAGAGCCAGCAGGCTGCAACGCGGTGGGAGTGGGGTGGAGCAGGGAAGGAGAGCGGGGAGCAGCTGCTTTGGGGACAGTAGACTGGAGTCCCTTCCTGACTCAAAAAGGGTCAAATGCTTATAAAAGCTGACTACCTCGGTTTTCAGTTCAGATTTAGGTTCATTTTGATCGTTTTAAGGTCCCAGTTGTCAAAAATATCAAGTGAATTTGTCTCAGGTTTTCAAGAAGAGGATTTAAAGGAAGGAAGCAAAAGCCATGTCAGCAACCTTTAGCTGACAGCTTTGACCAAACTGGCAAGTAGTTACTAGTCCTAACGTAGCTCCCTCTAATATTCCTCTAATATTCTCCTGGAACACATCCTTTTTCCTTACTTATTTCTTAGAATGAGTAACCCTTACATTGTTCCTATAGGATACTTATTTTTGTTAAGACCAAATAGACATCTGAAAATGCTATAAATTATGCTTAAAATTAGTTTTCAGCCTATGTGGGCTTAGAGTTCACTGATATTTGAAGTTGAAACATAATTTTATTGGGTTTAAGTAGTTTTAGGAAGATAAATAAGTATATCAGAGTATTCTATAAACTTTTACCGATGTTCTCTTAATATTAGAAGGCTTAGTGATCGAGGCCGTCTATAAAACGACGAGATGATTTCTCAGAATCCTTCCAGCTCAGTGTCCTATGCCTAATACTCACCCAGAATTGCTGGGTCGCTGCTGGCTCTGATCCGCACCTGGACTGTGTTGTATGCATCCCGGCGTCACGTGCTCGATGCCTCACTGCTGTCCGTGTCCTTGGACGGTGAATGGACAGAGAAGAGCTCGTCTCTGAGGGCAGTCGAGTAGTCTCCGCAGAAGGAGATGGACCGAGTCACAGACCCACAGACCCGTGTCACAGTGGGCACTAGTCCTTCCTGACGTGTCTTTGCAGCCTAGGAGGACTGGCATATTTTAATCAAGTCTGTGCTGCTCATTCTGAAGAAAGAACTTACCTGAAAGGAAGGATTTTTTTTTTTTCATACATTGGATCAGGGTTGGGGAGGGAGTGGTGAATTATTTTCTTTATGTTTACATTTGTAATAAGTAAAATAGAAGATTTCAGAACTAATCTTTATTTATGGTATTGAACTTTAAGTGTAACACATTCCTTAGAAAAATGCAACTTTAATAAAAATGGAAACTAATTTGCATCGTGTCTTTACTTAACACCATCAATTTTTTGAAACCTGGATGAGGAACACAAACACCATCATGCACTGGGAAGAAGTGTTTACTGTGAAATATAATTCAGTTTTTACTTAAATGTGAATTAAGTTGTCCTACTTATGTAAAGCTGCAAGGAGTAGTCCTGAAACAGTTAAGCAGGAAAAAGCAGACCACGGTCCCCAGACAATTCGTTCCGTGCCATGTACCAGGAGTTTCATTGTGTGACCAACCCTGGCACATTCCAGGACCACACGTCACACAGCAGCATCAGATAGACTGTGGCTGTGGTCATGGAGGGCAATTCCTCCTCATAACCTAAGTATAGTTGAGAGAGTGTCCCAAGGACGTGCCTTTCCCATGTGCACTTAGGGCCATTCTGCCGGTGACATGGAGCCAAGCACTTTGTGAAATTGATCGAACACAGCCCGTGTGACCTAATTGTTGAAGTGAGATATTTGTGGGATGTTTCCAATAAAAATATTTAGATTTTTTAAAGTTTTAAATATTTCATAGAAGTAGCTATAACTATATGCAATAAATTACTTCAAATAGTTGAGTAAATCCAATATTATTTGCTCAGCATACTGAAGATAAAGCTGTCTGCATTTCATATTTTACCTTGTTTACATTACCTTTCAGTAGGTTCGCAGAATGTAGCTTATTTAGAGAATGTTATTATGTTAATTAGTCTTTTGTTCACAACCACTCCAGTAAGTTTACTTACATGGAGTTTATGTAAATCAGCTTTATTGGAGTTCCAGTAGAAGTTTATTTTTTTTAATGTTCAAAATAAATTGGACGGTGAGGAATTCAAATATGTGATCTGGTCATATACACTGTGACCAATACCTTTCCCATTTTATATAGATAGATATGTGTTTCTGCCTATAGACATTATATCTTAGATTCAATATCATTTTAACATTCTGTGCCACTGACAGTGAATTTCAATAGAGACATTAGTGACTCACCTTTCTGATGCGGCCTTATTTGAAAATAAACCACAATATCTGAACATCTGGGTTTTCTCCCACATTAGGTCTCTCCTAGTGACATTTCAAGAGTGCCATACAGGTGGATGGGAAGAGGTTTCCCATGTGCTTACGCTCATGGGTGTCTTGGTTTTTTTAACCCAGAGTCTACACTGGCATGGTGGGTGTTTGAGTGTGATACAGTGAAGGTTTTGATGTATTTGGCTGAGGATATGCAAACTTAATATGAATGAGGTAGCCACAAAGAATAAGGTATGCGTGCCTCACACAGCTTGCCTGCCAAGCCTTCAGCGTACCGAACAGAGCTGTGCTGCTAGTGACAAGTCTGCCCATGGGAAGGTCTTGCGGATCAGAAGTGCTTCATTTTGTGCTATTCCGCTATCCTTTCATAGGTGGATTGATGTCACTATCAGGAAAAACTTAAATCTATGTGTCTAACGTTTCCATTCAAAGATATGTTTAGACTGAGCCCTGTGGCTAACACCGTAATTGTAGCACTTTGGGATTACAAACTCCTGGGATCACTTGAGCCCAGGAGGTTGAGGTTGCAGTGAGCTATGATGACACCAAGGTCCCCTAGGGCAACAGAGGAAGACCCTATCTCTATAAAAATTTAAAAAATTAGCTGGGTATGGGGCTTGTGCCTATAGTCCCAGCTACTTGGGAGGCTGACGGGGGAGGATTGGTTGAACCCAGGAATAAGGCTGCAATAAGCTATGATTGTTCTGCCTGTAAACAGCCACTGGACTCTAGCCTGAGCTCTAAAAAAAAAAAAAAAAAATTATTTTTCTTGCTCAGGGTGGATCATAGAAATAGAACCCCTCTCTACCCTTCTCCAGCCTTTCTGTGTAGGAGCTGGCCATAAAGAAATTCTCTGACCTACCTTATCTGACACAGCAGGGGATAAAACCCTCTTTCTAGAAGGATCTTGCCCTACACCTGGGAGAAAGGAATACTACACAGAGAGTCCAAGTCTGACCAGACAGGCCTTGCTGAGTTCCCCCCTCAGCCTGTTACCATTAGATCTTACCCCATTTGTACGTGGCTGTGCATTCTTCATCGAATTGAAGCACAAAATTAGACAGCGTTCCCTGGGTCATTGCATCTTCGTTTCACGTGACATCCCGTGTTAAATAAATTTGTTATGCTTTTCTCTTGTTAACCTGTCTTTTGTTAAAGGAGTGTCAGCGGTGACCCTTATGGTGGATGAGGAAAGGGATCACACCTCCCTGCCCCTCCGGCAGGATTTGCCATCAACTGTCCTATGCTGGGGAAAGCCCGTTCCCTTATTCGATTCTGATCTCTAATTATTTGATGAGGATGATGAATTGATTCTTTATGTCATCTTTGTGAACTTATCCCTAGTTAGAAAAATTGGTTGAGGAATTTGTTTTATGTTTTTTTTTTTTTTTTGAGACAGAGTCTCACTGTGTTGCCCAGGCTAGAGTGCCGTGGTGTCAGCCTAGCTCACAGCAACCTCCAACTCCTGGGCTCAAGCGATCCTACTGCCTCAGCCTCCCAGGTAGCTGGGACTACAGGCATGTGCTACCATGCCCTGCTAATTTTTTTTTTCTATGTATTTTTAGTTGTGCAATTAATTTCTTTGTATTTTTAGTAGAGACGGGGTCTCGCTCTTGCTCAGGCTGGTTTTGAACTCCTGAGCTCAAACAATCCTCCCGCCTCGGCCT
>CAUYSK010034222.1:0-41397 GCA_963575035.1 Avahi laniger
GCAGGTGTAAGCGTGCAGGTGTGCAGGTGTGAGTGTGCAGGTGTGCAGGTGTGAGTGTGCGGTGTGAGTGTGCAGGTGTGAGTGTGTGGGTGTCCAGGTGTGAGTGTGTGGGTGTCCAGGTGTGAGTGTGTGGGTGTGCGGGTGTTAGTGTGCAGGTGTAAGCGTGCAGGTGTGCAGGTGTGAGTGTGCGGTGTGAGTGTGCAGGTGTGAGTGTGTGGGTGTCCAGGTGTGAGTGTGTGGGTGTGCGGGTGTTAGTGTGCAGGTGTAAGCGTGCAGGTGTGAGTGTGTGGGTGTCCAGGTGTGAGTGTGCAGGTGTGAGTGTGCGGTGTCCAAGGCCTGGACACGGAGGTGCACAGCCTCTCTCTTTCCCATGGGACTTAACAGGGGTCACCACAGCAGTACCTCGAACGTGACCTCCCGCTCCTCACTGAGGTCTGTCTTGTTGCCAACCAGCATCACCACGACCTCTCCGGGGCGGAACTCCTTCTCCAGGTCCCTCAGCCACTGCTGGGCCTTGTGGAATGAATCCTAGGAAAGAAAAAAACTAGTGTCCGACGAAACTTCCAGGTGTTCTTCACTAGCCATTTGGGAGCAGGAGGCAGGTGTTGCTAGTCCCACTGTGTGAAACGTCTCGGGATCCAGTTGGCCGTGGCCGGACCTGCGGGCTGCTCCGCCCTGAGGAGAGGGTGGCCAGGTCTGCTCCTGCCCTGGCTGACCTGTGCGGCCAACTGCCAAGACACACCTCAGCTCCTTCCCGCAATTGGCCCAGGAGACTGACGGCCCCCAGCTCCTGAGCCCACCACCCTGGATGTCCTCAAAGGGTCATTGTGTACAAGAGTTTTGGGGAGTGGCTACCACCCCAAATCCTGACCCTGACTGCGGTAGCCCTGCAGACCAGGTAATGGGGCTCCTGCCCGAGGCTGGCACAGCCCGTCTCCACCCCACAGCAGCCGGTGCTCCTGCAGCCCAGCTCGCCGCCCCCGACCTCCCTAGACTCCACCGCACGCCTCACCTGGGACATTCTTCCCTCCCTGTTCACTGTCCCCTGCACAGCCGGGCCCCACCCCTGCACGGCCCGGCCCCGCCTCTCCCGCATCTCAGCCTCCCTTGTCTTGCCTGACGTGTCTGCTCACTGGTATTTAGTGTCTGCCTGGGGACGCACCGCAGAGGAGCGTTACAGAAACGGACAGCCACAGCCCAGCTTAGCGGCACTCAGGGACTACGGAGGGTGGACGGCAGTGGCGTGTTCAGGCTTTTCTGGGAGGACCATGGAGGAGCAGAACCCCACCATGGAAGAGGGGGAGGGGTTGGCAGGAGGGCTTCCTGGAGGAGGTGGCCAGCGCTCACTAATGTGGTCCCTATTCCTTGTTGTGATTATGCTGTAAAGCACCAGCTCTGGCCATGATTCCCTCAGAGGAGCCTTCCCCACCGCGGAGAAACAGGGCAGCCGCCCCGAGAAGCAGAGCGAGGACACGCCACGCGGTGAGCCCCACCTTCCTGGCGACGTCATACACCAGAAGCGCGGCGTTGGCGCCCCTGAAGTAGAGGTGGCAGACGCTGTGGTACTTCTCCTGGCCAGCCGTGTCCCAGATCTCAAACTTCAGAGACGAGGCTCCCAGCTCCACCACCTTTGTGAAGAAGGCGCCTGAAACGGGGGGCCGAGAGGGGCTTCGCTTAGGACGAGTTTCCCGCCCACGGCTCGGGGGGTAGGGGGAACTGGTGTGCCACCTTCCCCTTCCTGCACACGGCCCAACATTGGCAAACGCACATGCAAGCACTAGGTGTCACCATCCTTCCGAAAGATGTCACCGAAAAGGTGTTTGCAGCCCAGGGACATAGGCCAGAATTCCCCTGCTGTGACCAGTTAGGGTTCAAGGGGGGTGGCCTGTGGGCTCCCCTAGGTCTGGGTCCCCCCACCCTGGCCAGGTCTTCTCCTGCAGTGCACAGAGGCCTTCCTGGAGGGGGCAGCTGGGAGGTAATCGGCCGAGCTGAGCTGGAGGCTGCGCCAGCCGCTGGGGATCCCTGTCTGCTCCTCCTCGGTCCCATTTGGTCCTGTGGCAATCAGACAGCCACCTGACTTCTCGACTTGGGACTGGAGCCTGTCACATTCCAGCTCTGGCGGATGGCGTCTTGCCCGGAACCGAGCCCAGTGCCCGTGCCGTGCCCCGCTGCTCCAGACCCTGGGAACCCGGGGCCCACGCAGCCCTCCCGAAGCCAGTGCCCTAGTGACAAAGGACATGGAAGCGTCGGCCTTCAAGGGTTTTTGTACAACACAGACCGCTTTTCCCTAAATCGCAAAGTTAAAGAATGATTCTATTCCATTTCCTCGTCTGAAAAGTGGCAATGTCCACTTTTTATAATGATATATGATAATGCAATGATTATAATAACATAGTTAAAAATTTATAGTTATATAATAAACAAATGATATTTATAATAATATAGTAACGTCCATGTCCTAAGGCGTGGAGAGCCCGGGAAGACACATGCGATGCAGACACTCAGACAAGGGGTCTCAGCTCACTCACTGCCGAATCCCCAACACCCAGCCCGTTGCTGGCACACAGTAGGTGCTCAGTAAATGAGTGCCGGGCCCGAGGTTGGAGGGTGAGTGAGTGAAGGAGGAGCGCCAGCCCAGCTCATCGGGTTGTTCTCTGCCCCACTCGCTCTCTCCCAGCCGAGGGCCCGCCCCACTCACAGCCGCCAAAGGCGCAAAGCACCAGTTCTGGGACAAAGGCCGGCCCTGCCGGCAGGACAGGTTCTTCTCTGTGAGACAGGAGGTAATCCCAGGCCTGGAGAGGGAGTGGCTCAAGCCACCCAGCAGAAGGATGGCCCCCAAAGGCCCGGGCAGAGGACCAGGAGCAGAGAGGAGACACCCAGGCCTGCCCCACAAGCCAAGACCCCCCTGGGCCCCTCCCTGGGCACAGCCTCCCTCCACCTCCTGCCAGGCCCCGAGAAAGAAGGGGTGGGCGGCTGGGACAGCCCAGGCAGGGGTGAGGGGCATTTGGCCCTGGCGTTTCTGGAAGCAGGGGCAGGGCCCCCCTCCCTGTAAAACGCAGACTGCCCAGCGCCATCCTGATGCTCAGGGGACCTAGAATGTGGGCCCCCTCCCCCACCGGGGAGGGTGGGTCCTCAGCGGGTGTGGCCCCCTGTGGGCACGTCTCAGTGAATCCCCGCCCCCCACCCACGCCCACATCTAGCCCGAGCCTGTCTAGGACCCTTAGGCTGCAGCTCTTGCAGGCCCTGCTAGGCGGGGTCGCAAACGTTTTCTGTAAAAGGTTCTGCAGCAAACGTATTAGGCTCCACTGGCCGTGGGGTCCCTGTTGCAACTACTAGACGCTGCTGCCATTTGGAGCGAATAAGGAAGGAAGAACATCAAGAACAGCGTTTACAGGGGATATGTAAACAACAGGCACGGCAGCCTGGCTGGGGTCCGGGCAGCCTGCGAGCGTCTGTTCAGAACGAGCTCCCTCCCCAGGCACGCTCCCCTGGGCTGGGACCTGCTGCCTCTTTCCAGCATTGTAAATCCCAACCACCCGGTACACAGCGGGGGCTTCACAGCCCCTCTCCTGAGGCCACCATCAGGACTTGACACGTTGTTGCATTTTTCAAACAGCCAAGTCCATCATCACGGGCAAGGGGTGCAGACCGCCCTCCAGGGGAGAGCAGGGTCCACGGCCCAGCCCAAGCCAGCCCTGACTGGCTCTCCCAGGACCCCTTCCGGAGCCAGCCCCCACCCATCGCTCTGGCCTTTCTCCCCACTAGCTCTGGGGGTCTGGCCTCTGTGTCCCTCGGGGACCCTCCGGGAGCCACACCCCCCTTTGAAGATGGAAGGGCTCCCAAAGAGCTTGTGCCACAGTTCGTAGCTGTGTTCTGTGCGTGGTGTCCCGTTTACTGGCTATAGACTCCTCGGCACCTGATGCCGCCCGGGGACATGG
The DNA here is from genome assembly GCA_963575035.1 of Avahi laniger. Taxonomy (NCBI): domain Eukaryota; kingdom Metazoa; phylum Chordata; class Mammalia; order Primates; family Indriidae; genus Avahi; species Avahi laniger. The sequence continues at coordinate 3,939 of CAUYSK010034222.1, forward strand.
TCCACGCTCAACAGCCACTTGTCACGTGAGTGAATGAAGGAATGAGGCAGCTTATCCGTGGCAGAGTCCAAACCTGAAACCAAGGCTCTGATTCTGCATGTGGTGTGTCGGGGAGGACAAAGAGCACGGTGGCCGTCCCTGTTTCAGTTGGGACACTGAGTTTCCACCACCCGGGTGGGATGTACCCACAGCAGGATTGGAAGGGTGCCCACGGCCCACAGACGCTCCAAAGACATTCACACCTGAGAACCGTGGCGTGTCAGCCTCTATAAGAAGCACAGCGAGAGGGTCTTCCCTCCCTGCTACCCCCACCAGCCTCCCCCAACCCAACCCAGGCCAGGCGGGAAGGGGGTCGCTCTTTAGGCAAATGAGCCAAGGAAGCAGCGTGAGCAGGAGGGCGACCTGGGCGGCTGAGTGGCCGGAGCCTGGGTCCCTCCACTGCACAATCCCTCACACGCCCAACCCTTTGCAGCCAGAGACCCTGACCCTGAATCTCCACCCCTGCAGACCCCGGCAGTGCTGACGGAAAGCCACGGGTTTACGTGTCCTTCTGGACTCTGCATGTGTGCCTGCCCTTGACGGCCCGTCCCCTCCCCACACGTGCTGGGGGCACACGGCCCGACGCTCCAGGACAGCGTGGGGACTCCAAGGCAGGCCTCGTCCCCATCCATGGGTCCGCGGCCCTGGCCTCTGCCCCTTCACTTACATCCCACGGTGGGCAGGATGCTCTTGAAGTCGTTCTTCACGTACCGGAGAGCCAGGCTGGACTTGCCCACGGAGCCGCTGCCCAGGAGCACCAGCTTGAACACGCAGGGCTGGCCAGGGGCGGCCCTGGGCGGGGGGGTCCCGCACGCCTGCGCCATGCCCTGCAAAGAACCGCACAGTCTGAGGCAGGTTGACCGTGTGAGGCCAACTGTCTCAGGGAGCTCCCTCCCCGGAGCTGCCTCCCCGGTCGAAGCAGACGGCCTGGAACAGGGCTCCCAAGTCACAGGCCATCTGGGTTGGCAGCCCTGCTCCACTCTGCACCCCGTGCCCCAGCTCCCCGTCTGCAAAGCGGGGTGCACACGGTCCCTCGTATAGGTCTGTGGTGAGGAACAAAAGTAGTTATGCTTGGAAAGTGCCGGCACAGGCCACCACAGACCCTGAAAAGCGATGACGGCGTGTGGGGGTCTCACGGCTTACTGTCCTTGTTCCGTCATTTCTTTTTATAAACCTGTTACTTATTCCAGAAAGTACCCGAAACACCCGAGAGGTGAAAAGTGAGCATCTCTTGGTTGTTCATTCATGGGTTAAAGTTGGGGTTTCAGTGATGTCAAAACATTCTAGTTCTTCCCATCATGTCTAAAGCCTCCAGAGCCGCAGTGCTGTGCCCTGCAGGATATCCAGCTCTGTCCTCAAAGTACACACGCTGAACTCTGCATGTCTGTTTGTCATGGGAAGTTCCATGCACACACCACCCCAGACAGAACGGTCTGCTGGGCCCGCGAACCCACCAGCCACTTCCCCAGCAAGCAACTCTGGCCACACTGTCACCCACGTCCCCCAACTTCACCCCCATCAGGTTGGTGCAAAGCAAAGCCCAGATACCCCATCATCTGCGCATCTCAGGATAGATACGTATATTCTTTTTGCTGAAGAAATCAGGTTGTCTTGCAGCTTCCCGGTGTGGCTTTTGCTGATTGCAGCCCTGTGTCATCACCGAATACAGTCCCGTGAACCCCGTATCTCCATAGCTTGGTGGCTCAGAACAGAAGCCCGATCAGATACGGCTTTTTTTGGCAAAGATGCTTCAAGAGCGTGACGCACACCTCCCTCGGATGGAAGTAATGTCCGGCTGTCTTCTTGCAATGTTAGCAGTCACTGGAAGGCCATTGCCTGGGCCGGCTACGTCACTGGGAAGCTGCAAGTGGTGACACTCTAATGTCATCCCTTTGTCTTTCTTTTTTACCTGGATACCTTCTAGGAAGAGAAACTGCCCCTAATCAATGTCCAAACCCATCGAGGGGCAGCTCGTCCTGTGAACAGGGTCTCCTCTCCCTCCCTCGCCATAGCAGGCTAGCGGGAGGCAAGGAGGACGGGGGAGAATTTGGAAAGGACGAAGAGAATCGGGAGCAGCCCTCGTTCCCTCCTCGCCCCGACAGCAGCCACGGTCACGGCCTGTCTGGGTGCCTCGCGGGGACAAGAGGGGAAGAATCGAGTTTGGAATCAAAGTCTCAGAACAGACAGGACTGAGTCCTAAATGCCAGCCAGAATGTTCTAGACAGACAGCAACTGGAGAGGTGTGGAGTCTGGAAGAGAAGGGTCTAGGGTGCTTCTCCCCAGAGGGAAAAAGGGGTTCACCGTGGTTGTCGAAGACATGCCTGGAACCCCATCTTAAACGGGAATACACTCAAGTTTCCCTATCAAGTGTGATGCCGGTTTCAGAGAAGGAGTAGAAAAATACAATTGCCTTAAGTTTTCCAACCATTATTTTTCAAGAAAAAAAAAGCTCCCCAGTATGCAACCAAGACTGAGAACCACTGCCAGGACTTTGTCTAACTTCTTCAGGGCTGGGCACAGTGCCTGGCACGTAGTAGGCACTCCATAAATACCCGAGGAAGGGATGAACGAATAAGGTCAGCACAGAGGAAGAGCAAGTGACCCAGCACCTGTGTTTTGAAATATCTGCCTGAACTGATATTCTCAGGGCCTGCGTCAGTTCGAATGTGTCCCCTACAAAGCAGGTGTTGGAAACTTAATCCCCAGTGCTGTGGGGTTGGGAGGTGCGGCCTAAGGGGGTGTTAAGGTCATGAGGGCTCCACCCTCGTTAACCATCAGGTTAACGCTGATTCCGAGTGGGCCGCAGGCTGCGGGTCCCATCTTTCTCTTCTGCCCTCTCCCTTCCACCATGGGAGACGCAGCAAGAAGGCCCCCGCCAGATGCGGGCCCCTGACCTTGGGCTTCCCAGCCCACAGAACGGTAAGGAATAAGTCTCTGTTCTCTGTCAATTACCCAGTCTCGGGTATTCTGTTACAGCAGCACAAGGTGGACTAGGACAGGGCCTAAGTCACAATGAGAGTGGCTGGGGTGGGGACAGGCGCCGCCTGAGAATCTGGCTGTGTTAGCTGGGGACAGGTTCTCAGAGCCCAGCCCAGCTCAGCCCAGCCCAGCTGCCTGAACGTCTGCAGCCCACAGGCCCACGGCTGCCCAGCCAGTGTCCTCACAAGGCCCTTCTGCTGCCTAGCGCCCCGCTCGCCAACGCAAAGCCCAGAGCAATTCCTTCCCCAGAGTGCGACCCACTGGCAGAAAATTAAAGGTAGAAGTGTTGACAAAATAAACAACATGGACAGGTGGGGATGCGCCTCGAAAGGGCAGCCGGCCCTCCGGGAATGAACGTGCAGCCCCGTGACTCAGCCCTGCAGCCAAAGTGCACGCCAGAGTCCAGATTCCAAACGCAGCAGCAAGAAAGACAGCAGAAGGGTGTTGTCCCCAAGTCCCGATACTGCCAGGGTTTGTCCACCACTTCGCTGTCTGGTAAAGGGGTATTTAAAGCCCCTCTGGGTCTCCTCGCTTCTCTCCACTCGGGTTGGTGCAAATCTCTCTCCCGCAACAGCCTTCTAACCATCTCGCAGCTGCCAGCCTTGCCCCGACCCCACGTCGACGTCCTCAGAGAGTAGTCAACGGAACAGGCGAAGGTCCCTGCCGTCGCGGAACCTGCACTTCTCTGTTCCTCTTCTGGGCTGAAATTATCTGTTTTTGACTCTACATTAATTGGAATAATTCTTGCATTAAGGACTTATCTCTCTCGCTGGGCTGTAAACCTCTAATGAGATTTAATTTATGTAATTATTGTCTTAGTATCTTCTCTTTCTCCTGGGCTGTAACACTCACAAGAGCAGGGACCGCATCCCTTCAGCATACAGTAGGTGCTCAATAACCATTGCATGAACGCAGGAGGGTGGCTCACCAAGAAGCCGTGATGGGACAGACATGACGCTTCCACCTCGCGGCTGTACCGCCAGCCACCCCCCAGGCACTTGTCCGGCAGGGACTGGGCATCGGCAGAAAGAGCGAGAAGGACTCCAGCAGCCGCTGACACAGGCGCAGCTCTGAGAGGCCAAGAAGAGAAGGTCACATGCGCTGAGGCCACCCTGCACACAGCGCTCAGGTGACCCTGCGGGTGAGTGGCTGACCGATGGGAGCACAGGCCCCTCCATGGAGAGAGCAGGGTGGGGCCACACACGGACGCCCGCCCAGGCCGGCCGCACGGCCTCCTACTGACACTGAGCGGGAGACCTCGGGGCTCTGCGTTTCCCGGCTTACCCGGAGGCCTGGCGGCTTTTCCTGGACAGAGACTCGGAATCGAAGCCCGAGCCGGCGGCCTCCACCTCTGCGCGGGACTCACTGGGCGCTGGCGTCACTCCAGCCCCTTGCAGAGAGCGGCAGAACGTGCTTTCTGCGTCACGATCACCTGCCACACGCCCGAAACAGCTCGGTGGTCAGCTCAGTAGCCAGTCGTAGACCACTGTTAAGAATGGAGTTTCAGAACTTTCCAGGCCACCCGGGCCCAATGCCTTGTTTCTTGATGGAAGTACTTACGGCACCTGCTTACGAGGAGACGTCCCATTGATCTGCACTGTGATTTTACATAGAGAGAAAGTCCTAACACACCTACAGCAACGCGTTCTCGAGTGTTTAAAGATACCCTTCCAAGTTCTCTTTGCTATTGATTCACACAGATTAACAAAATCCACCTCACGTCACTAAAGCCGATGCCCGAAACGTGTCGGAATCAGGTGAATTACGAACGGCTGCACCGTTGCTATGAGACCAGACCGCAGCATCTCACTCCTTTGACGATGACACATCTCTGTTTAAAAAAATACATTTTACCATGATTATAAACATATAATTGTCAATATATTAAAAAGCTATTTATAACCCCAAACCCTGACTACAATCACAAATGGAGTTTTACCTATTTTCTTCTGAATATTTTCCATGATTCTTAAAAGCAAACCAAACCCATGGTTTTAACATAAAATTATATATCCTGCCTTTAAAAAAAATCTTAACAAATATAACACTCCTACAAGTATCCCAATTTGCTCAACCATTTCCCTATTACTAGATTTTTACTTGGTTTTGAATTTTTTCTCTGTAATAAAACGACTGCGACGAACATTTTCATGTGTAACTCTGTGTGACTGTGTCGTAAGCTCCCAATGAGAGGCTGGCGCCCTCTGTCCAAAGAGAAAATTGAAGGTGTGGCCCCGACCTGGCCTCCGGAATCTAACCAAGGTGGGTTCTTACAAGTCTCTGGAAGGCGAAGATGTTCTCAGAAAGGCGAATGCGTGGTGAGGGCCTCCCTGCTGATCTTGATTTGAGGCTTTTCATCTCTTACACCTCCCCCCCACCAAAGGAAAAAAAGAAATGACAGCAAACCTCAAACTAGTCTTTTTTTGGAGGCGCGAGGTGGGGAGGCCATTCCAGGGAAGGGTCTAGTGTGACGAGTCTGCCGCTCAGGGGTCCCCGTGGTGCCAATTTTGCCCAGCTCGGGGAGGACACCGACACGATCCCCAACACTGTGTGGCTTTCACAGTGACACAGAGGAAAAACGAGATGCAGATTTCAAGAGGGAGAATTACAGGAAAACCTGACAAGCTCTCCAGACATCATCAATCTGTAAAAACTGAACATTTTTTTGTGTCATTTGAGACGGATTCTTTGAAGGGCTTTTCTTCATTACCAGCAGTTTCCACTCGAGGCCTTTAACTGAAATTTTCCCAAAGGAAAACTTAAAAATAGGAGTCTCCTTCCGAGAACTGACCTACTGAGCCGCCAGGGCTCCAAACAAGGACACCTCTGGCCTTGAGTAAAGCAAATGCCCCGTCCCCGCTTTGCAGCTTTGACTATGGGCACTCGGGCACACGCACAGACACACAGAGACACAGACACAAACACGGAGCCACACGCGAACACACGAACACACACAGAGCCACAAACACGTGTACATACACACACACAGACAGGGACAGAGACCCAAACGCACACAGACACTCTGCAAAGTGCACAGAGGTTTATACAGTGACTCACCTGTCCCCAGGCCTGGTCACTTCCAGGAAGCCTGACAGCCTGCCATCGCTGGGTCCTGCAGGGCCCCTACCTGTCTCCCTCTCGCCTCCCTTCTGGCCTGGGGAAAGGTTTGCTTCCCTCTGCAGGCGGGCGGGGCCGTGGCGGTGGAGGGACAGGAGCAGGCTCTGCTCCAGGGGCAACGGAGCCTCAGAGCGGAAGTCAGAAGCGAGGAGCCCTGGGCCGGCTGGTGCCCGCCCTGCCCCCAGCCCGAGGTCAGGCCTCTTCCCTTCCAGAAAGGCTCCGGAGCAAAGTACACCACGGTCATGTGGTCACCTGGGGCTGGGCAGGGCAGGAGGCTGGACCACAGAGCAGGTGATCTGGGAGCACCTGGGCACCCAGCCGGAAGTCACATTCCTGTCCTGTGTTTGCTGGCATCCAACTCCCGCCCAGTTTTTCGGCTTTGTTGCAAGGTCTTTCTTTGGTATGGAATATTTTTCTTGGCTCCTTCCCCAGAGCTGTACTGAATCTTTGTTGCGATTGAAAACAAACTAGAAGAGAAGAAAGTATTTCAGTCAAATGAATTAATTCCTTCCTCAAACAGCAGAACTCGCCGGGCCCGGGTTCCCGACCCAAAGGCAGCCCGGGGTGGGCCAAGTGAAGTCACATCCTAGGCCTGATGCCACCTGGGGTGGGGTGCAGGCTTCTGGGCGCAGGAGAGAGGAAAGGGGACCTCCTCCCGGTCCTCCCAAATTCTTCCCAAGACTCTAGTTCTGGAATGTCCTGGCTTGGTGGAAATGGAATAGTCGCTTCCAGATAAGATTTTCAGGGTATCTGAGAATGGCTGGGGGGTGGGGTCTGGCCAGAGGCTGAGGAAGAGGGCAGTTTGTCGGCTGTGACTGCCAGTTCACGAAATCAGTGTGCAGGAAGCCGGCATGTTCGTGTTCTCACGATTTCGGCAGCACGCCTGGCCGGGCCCCGCCACCTCAGAGGCTCAAGAACGTCCTCCCTATTTGAACAACTTTCCTGTTGCCTGCCCTAGCCTGGAACTGAGGGGCCGGGAAGGATGAGGAGAGCTCCACCTGCAGCTCACATGATGGAGGGTTGAATGTGCTTTTCTCCTCTAACACAGAGGGTCTTCTCCACAGTGGTCTTGAAGCACCCACCTTCCTGCAGGGTTGGGGGCACAGAATGGGAGGCAAATATGAATGCCCATTTTATAGCAGGAATGCAAAGAGATAGAATTGTTAAAAACCAGCCTCTTACCCCCTGCAAGGGAGCTGTGTGCCTGCCCTCAGACAACAGGCTCGGCAGCCAGGCCTGGCCCCGAGAAGGAGAGATTTGGAACCTGCTCAGCTCAACTGTGACTGTCATAGACCCTGTTAGGGAGGCTCCAGACCTGGGAGGGGACAGAGGCAGAGGAAGGGAAGCCACCCACTTAGCCTCAGAGTAGGGAAGAACGGGGACTTGGAGGTGGGGTGGGAAGGGAAATTTCAAAGATTCCAGAGAGATCCGAAGAGCCCCAGGCACTGGGGTCAGTGCGGACTCGTCTGAATACATCATTGGGGAAGCTGGAAACCCCTGGAAGACAGTCTCAGGCCAGTCCCAAAATATCACAGCGCCAAGGAGAGGCAGGGAGGTGCCCCAAGAGTGCAAGACAGCTCGCCAGGTACCCCTTGGCCACATGCAATGTGCAAGATTACAGAAGCGACCGATAAGGGCGGTGCGGAAGAGCAGAGAAGACCCGGGGCCAGCTGAGGGACAGTGGATGGAGACAGGCTCAGGCGGCGGCTGTGGGCAGGGCCGTGGCACTTCAGAGGCTGGCGGTCCAGGGAGACATTCCCAGCAGAGACAGGGGGAAGCCAGAGGCTCCGCATGGATCTGAAGACCAGATGTCCCCTCCCCACACTGCCACAAAGTCACCAGCCATACTCGCCACCCCATCCGTGTCAGAGGAGCAAGAAGAAGATGTCTGGGAGAAGGAGCATTTTACCTGAAGATCCTTTATGTTACTGTAGCAGAGCAAGTCTACTGGATTGGACTAAAGTTTAAAATCCCCTCAATTTTCCATAAGATCGGGGCTCCTGGAGAAGGTTCAGTTCATTAACATGAAATAAAGCACATTAAGAAAGTCTGCGACTTGTGGTGGGGGCATGGCATGGAGCTTCTGGAGCTCAGAGAAAAGAATCCCATGTTCACAGTGGCTCTCACCACAACCTAGGGCAAAACTAACACAGCACCTCTGGTAACTTCTGGGTGGACAGGGGTCAGTGCCTGTGTAGTTATCTGGGTCCATTGCTCAGGGTCCCATAAAGCTACAGTCAAGGTGTCGGCCAGGCTGGGGACTTTCTGGAGTTTGGGGTACTCTTCCAAGCTCACATGGTTGTTAGCAGAATTCACTTCCTTGTGGTTGTAGGACTGAGGGCCCCTGTTCCCTCTGGCATCAGCTGGGGCTGCTCTCAGCTATTAGAGGCAACATGACCCTCACAGGCCCCTCAGACAGGGCAGCTTGCTTTCTCCAGGCCAGCGAGAGACTCTGACTTCTAGACCCTCTTTTAAAGTGCTTTCCTGATTAGGGCAGGCCCACCAAGCACAATCTCACTTTCGCTCAACTCAAAGTCAACTGACAAAGGACCTTAATCACATCTGTGAAACCCCTTCGTCTTGGCCATACGACGTAACCCAATCTCGGGGTGACATCCGTCACATTCGCAGTCCTGTGCACAGTCAAGGGAAGAGACGTGTACATCGGAGGGTGGGAATCTCGGGGCCCGTCCTGGAATTCTGCTGCCCACAGTGCCTACGCTGAAGCCCACGCAATGGAGGGCACTGCCCCCACCCAGCGCGGGTGACATAGAAGGAAACGCTTCCTGTTAGCACATGCTGGGGTGGCAGGGAACCCACTGCCGGAGCCTCGTGCTTGGGCAGTCTGGCGGGGCCCTGGGCTCGGGGAGATCCCAAGCCTCCTGATACCCTCCCACCCCGAAAGGCCAGGGTGCAGTGGGCGTCCAGATCCCAGGTGCTGGGAGGGCTGGGGGCTCATCACGCCCCTCTGGTCTTAGGGTACCCTGCACACAGGTCATCTGGGGGTGTCTTTATCCTGCAAGCCACAGGGTCCTCCCTCAGGGACCTCTGACCAATCATCCCCTTCCCAACACCTGTTTGCTCCCCTCTAAAGTGAGGGGTTGGACCAGATGGCCTGAAACCTCCCTTTCCCGTCTGGCCTCTGTGATTGGGTCATCCTAACCCCGCACTGACAGCCACCCAGCGTGAGAGAGAAGTCTGCGGCATTCAGGTAAGTCAGAAGATGCATTCCCATAGGGACGTGGGGAGTCAGGCTCAGGCACAAATAAACCCCATGGCAGGGTGAATCAAGACACAACGCATGATCTGGCCTGAGCATCCACTCAGTGGCTAAAGAATCTCGGCAACCTCCCTGCCAACTGATTTCTCAGTCTCTGCTCAAATATCCACAGTGGCAGGGGATTTTCTCTCCCCGAGACAGCCCAATTGTGTGGGTTCCTTTCTACCAAACCAGCCCTTGGTAATTTTCCACCCTTTGTTCTCCCAGGGTCACATGGAGAGAGCCCGACCCATTGCTGTATAGACATCTCTGAAGTTCAGAAGCAGCTCTCAGGGCTGGCAGCGGACACTGCTAACTGCCTGCCCGGACCAGGGCTCCCTTGTCCCTCACCTCCAACATGTCACACTGTTCCTGTGTCCACCTCTTCCTCCCAGTGGCAGTGGCCAGGTGACCACACCTCTGGCCAGGGAAAGGCAGGCAGTCCTCTGGTGGTCAAGGGGGTGGTTATCTGAGGCCCGGCTCTGCTGGACAGTCTTATCTCCCAGGGTCTTGGAGACAAGCAGAAACGGTGAGTCTGCCTTGCCTGGATCCCTCACCCTTGCTTATCTCAATGGAAAATTCCAGCGGGGATTTCTGAACGCCAAGTTAAATTCCTCAGCTCAGCGATCAGCCTGGCGCGTGGCTGCCTGCCAGGCCGGGCAGAGCAAACAAGGCCAAGCCCTGCGCAGGTGCCCAGAGCCTGCGGGGACAGGGCAGTTGCCTGCGGAGCGAGAGGCCACCACCGCCCAGGGTTCACACGAGGGGCAGAGGGCGCAGGCAGCACAGTCCGACTCACCTGGCCGGAAGGGAAGGGGAAGGGTCCGGGAAGACCCGTCCCAGAAGGAAAACCTGAAACGGGCACAAGGAACCCGCCCAGTGGCCAAGAGGAGGAATTGCGTCCTGGACCTGGATGCGGTGTGAGCGCGGCGTGAGGGCCTGGGACAGCGTGCTGGGGACGGGTGGCACTCGGGGACACTGCCAGGGGACAGAGTCTGGGGTGGGTGGCAAGAGGGGCGAGGAAGGTCTTGCCCAACTCTGCGAGGACTTGGATTAGAAACACGACAAAAGTCAAGTTGCTTCCTTTTACTGAGCACCCACCGTGTGCCAGGTACTGTGCTAGGTCCTGGCTTGAGGTATCTGATTCAATCCTCACGTCCACACAGCAGCCCTGAGACCAGGCCCCGCGCTGAGAGCCGCACCCTGCAGGGCCCACGTGGCCTTCCTCCAGCAGCCCACATCTGCTCAGGGGCAAGGAGTCCCTGGGGCCGAGGGACACCACTTCCGGATCATGTTCCCAGACCCTGGGAGCAGCTGAGTCACTGAAAATGAGTCATGGCTGTGCAGCGAGCACATGCAAATACGTTCAGCTTGATGGTGTGCACAAACGCTGACTCCGTCCACACAGAGATCGGGTCAGCAAAGACGCGGAACGTCCAGGATTGGGCGAGAGAGTGGAGGGACGCCCACAAACTGCCCCCGAGCAGGGCGGGTTTCTGGGGGGCAAAATGGGAGTGTGTGTGAGCGGCTGGGCAAGGACACAGCCTCCACTCGGCCACCGATGCCACGACAGGGAGAGCCCGGAGGGCAGAATGCAGTGAACGACTCGGTTGGGTGGCTCATCTGTCGCTTTCGGCTGCACTCGAGGCTGACAATAAAGCAACCCACCCTCATGCCCAGGCGGCCACGGCACACACAGCAAAACCCTCTCCAGCAATCAAAGCGGAGAGCGGCGGGGAGGTGCCGGAGGTCGGCTGGGGCTGGCATTTGCTCTGTTTAGATCTACACTGGGGACCTGAGGTGCTGACCCCAGGGATTATCTGCCCCAGCTATTCAACTTCCTTTCCCTTCCCTGTGCTCAGGGCTCCTCACCTTCCTGGGGACCCCCGACTGGAGGAGACCCCCGACTGGAGGAGACCCACTCCTGTGCCCCGCCCGCGTCTGCAGGCTCTCCAGAGGGTGGCCAACACAGAAGCCACACTGTCCACACCCCGAGGACAACAGGGTGTGGGAGAAACGTGGGGACCCCTTGGACAAGACGCTCGCGGTCACGTTCAGAGGGCACCACGCAGGACGAGAGGAAGGTCCGGACATACGCAAAACCCACCTCGCATAAAAGGTGAAAAAGTAAGACTGTCCCTACCCAACCTCGTGTCCGGTCTGCTGGCCTGGACAAAGTTGCACGAGCTGAATGGCTGACACAACGCAACTGATTGCCTGGCTGTCCCAGAGGCCAGAAGCCCAAGACTGAGGTGTCGGCGGGGTTGGTTCCTCGTGGGAGCCCCGAGGGGGCCCCCGCCCCGGGCTCTGCTGCGGTCCTCGGCGGGGCTTGCAGAGGCATCGCCACGTCCTCACGCTCACGTGGCTTCTCCCTGAGCGTGTGTTTGCCTTGCAATTTCCCCTTTTCGTAAAGACACCAGTCCTCTCGGATTAGGGCCCACCCTAACGATCTCATTTTAACTTGATGGCCTCTGTAAAGACCCCACCTCCAAATAAGGTGACATTCTGAGGAACAGCGGTTAGGACGTCAACACGTGAGTTCTGGAGAGACACAATTCCACCCGTAACACTTTGGATGTCATAAACATTCATGAGAAGGTCACCCTTTTGTGTAGGTCCCGCTCCGTGAAGAGCACACTGGGCCTTTACCCCAGGCCCTGTCCTTGGGGGCTCCTGAACCCTGGAGGAAGCTTTTATACTCTGGGAGTTTGTGCTGGGTTGAAGAGTGTTCCCTAAAACTCCATGTCCATTTGGAACCTCAGAGTGTGTCTGCATTCGGAAATAGGGTCTTTGCAAGTGTAATTTGTTAAGATGAGGTCGTGCTGGGTTGGGGTGAGCTCTAAATCCTCTGACTGGTTTCCTTATGAGAAAAGAGAAATTTGGGCAGAGAAACGCACACAGAGGGAAGAGGCCACGCGAAGACGGAGGCAGAGGTTGGAGTGATGTGTCCACAAGCCGAGGGCTGCCGGCAGCACCAGGAGCTGGCGGGAGGCTTGGGACGGGTTCTCCCTCAGGCCTCCCAGGAGGAAGTGCCCCTGCCGACACCTGGACCTCAGACTTCCAACCTCCAGGACTCTGAGAGAATACATTTCTGGTGTTTGAACCCACAGTTTGTGGTAATTTCTCACTAATACGGAATCTAACCTAACCCAGGTTAACAGCCCCACCCAGAACATCAGACCACGCCCGGGTCCTTCTGAGCACGGCCCTGAGTGACTGCAGGGCACATGCCCTTGACAGCAGCACTGCCTGGGACCGTCCCCAGCCGATGGGCACCGTGGCAAGCGCAACCAGCGCAGGTAACGAGCAGCACTCAAGTGCACGCTCGCTGTGCGCCGGGCATTACCCTCCCAGTGACTAACCGGAACGATCCATCGTGTCCCCTGGCTGAGCATTTGGCCACAAGAGCGGAATAAGGCAGACGGACAGAAGGGGTCGTGACGGTGGGGTTGTGACAGTGGTGTCACTCTAGAGAGGTGGCAGATTATCATTTAGTACCTAGAAGAGGATTACTTCAGTCTAGCTCCCAAGAGAGCGACTGTGCGGCCAGAATTCCCCATCACTCCTCGCCGCTGAAGAAGTGACAACAGGGTGGCCTTGCCTCTGCTGGCTGGGCGGGGGCCGACCTGGTTTGCAAAGCCCGTGGGCGATGGAAGCACCAGGCTCCCAGTGGGGGCCTCACCCCGGGTCACCTCCCCAGCTACCACCTGGCCTGGCCGCCCAGCTCTGCCGACAAGAGGGCTCTGGGGTGGCCCCCGGAGCAACAGGGCACACACCTCTCACCCCTCACCCCTGCAGCTGGAACCCCCAGCTCCTGCTCCCTTAGAGGCGAGGGCCAGGGCCCGCCTGCTCCTGCTTGCTCTCCCTGTCCGCAGAGAGGAAGTAGGTTTGGCAAGCACAGGGAGCGGCAGGGCTTGGCCTGGGCATCTGATGGACTTGGGTTTGGAGCCTCCTCTGCCCCTCGTTGGCTGTGTGACCTGCAGAAGGCCACTCGACCTCTCTGAGCCTTGGTTCCCCTATCTGTAAAAATCAGATTAATCTGGCCCTAAGCTGGGGGAGGTTGTGGAAATAAATGAGATCAGGTATGTACAAGGCCCAGCGCAGAGTGTGGCAGTGGCATGTGAGTGTCGTGCACTCGACTCAGGCATTTCCTCTGCCTCTGCGTCTCTTGTCTGGCTCATCTGTTTCTCTATTCTCGCAGCGATCTGGGGCTCAGGTATGGGCAAGGGACCATCCCTGCCCGGCTGCTAGTCACCCCACCCCCTCCCAAATTCACATAAGGTCACCCATGGCCACCAACTGCTGGGGAAGCTTGGGGGGTACCTGAGCACTATTTGAACATAGTGGCAGGACGAGGCTCTGAGCAAAGGGGAGTCCTTGTGAGCCGGGCAGAGCCCCACAAAGTGATGGCTGTTGCTTTAATAATCACCATTAAACTGCCGCGCAGGTCCCGCTCACTCCACGACAGGACAATCATTGTTTCAAGTCATCAGGACAAATGCACCTAAAACGTATCCTGATTCCAGGGAGCAAATATGCCAGTTCAGAAAGGCCCAGCAGGGCACCCAGCTAAGCGGCTGAGTCACTCTCTTACAACAGATGTGTCCCCAGACAGACCCTTTACTCTGGTATCTCCAAAAGCCGGCTCTGTGAATTCTCAGCCTGTTGATGTGTTTCCCAGATAAGGGTCCCCTGGGTTTGGAACGACCATTCCTCGCATTCTCTTCCTGGAGACTCAACGCACATTTGCATATAAAAGACGTCCAGGAGGCTCACAGTGGTGAGACCTGCTTAACTCTGCCAAATGCAGCATTCCCCAAATTTACTGGAGCCTAGACGCATTTTCCACAGAACACCTGTTATCACACCCTGGAACTAGCACCACCAGCTCTCCTCTGGGCTCTCTGAAAGCCCGTCCCGTCCTGAGCCTCTCTGTGCCTGCCCTGCACCTTTCCACCCTCGGGTCCTTCCTCGGTGGCACTGGGAGGCTGCCTTCGCAGCTGGGCAGTCCGCCCTGCCCGGCTCCTTCACACCGCCCACCCCCAGGTGCTCCTCTCGACACTTCGCCAGTGTCCCGCTCAGATTTCTTCCCAAGAATGACCCGCACACCCAAGAACAGTCGCCAGAATGGAGTGGACGTATCGTTTCTCTTGCACAACAGATCTCAAAGCTTGCCCTTTGATAAGTATTTACCAAAAACCTTCCCAAGCCTCCAGAACTGTGCCAGAGACCACAAGGCCACATGGAAACAGAAGACAGAATCCCTGTCCCCAAGGAGCTTATTTCTATTGGGGAGGCTGAAGAAAACTTCATGAGATAAATAATAATATAAAAATCAAATCATTCACATCAGCAATGTAGTAACTTGCAGTAGCAGTGTGCGGTAGGCCACACGGCCGCACAGGTATAACAGGTAGATGGAACCATCGGAAGCACTCAGCGCCCCGCCCCCACCCTGCAGAAATGCAGTGGTCACCTTCCTTGGAAGAAAATGCCGGTTTAGAAATCAGGCCAGTGTAGGCAGACACCTGGTCTGCTCGGAGGAGGCTAAAGCAACTCCGCGTTGGATGTTAACGTGCCGTGTTGACTTGCGATTAGTCCGAGGGGTTTCTACTTTATGTACCGTTAACTGTAAATCCTGCCCTTGGATCAGAACACTTCTGCCCTTGAATCCTGCCCTGAAGTGGACTCACACAGCCCTCTCGCCTTTCCCTGAGGGGTGGGCTTCACGTGTCCTGCCCACTCCTTTCCTGTGGCCTGCAAGGCCCTGGGTCTCGGGGTAGCGGTGCGGGTATCACTGTCTCGTCTTGTCTCACAGACAGCAGAGACACAGCTTCTGTTCGTAAGTCACCTCTTTCGGAGAAACTGGATTTGTCAGACTTTCTCTGGCTTCTCAGCTTCCTCGGAGTTTGGGGGTAGGCTTGCATAGACCTGCTCCTTGCAGAACAACTTCCAATTATTCTTTTTCCTAGCCGGGTTGACTGTGATGGATACCGAGGCGTGAGTAGAAGGTCATCCTCCCGAACACAGCAGTGTGCAGAAGACGACAGCTTCCAAGGAGACAGGACTCTGGGGAGAAGCTGGAGTGAGATTCCACGGAGGAAGTTTCTTTGTTCCAGGAATGGCAACTCGGAAGCCCTGACAACCAGGAGAAATGCAGTCATTAGGGGAGAAAAAGGGGACCTTTCAGGTACACTGGAGAAGGCTTTGCTTCACCTTGATCACAGCTGAAGAAGAATAAACCACTTGTCTTATTTCCAGGGGACACTGTAAGTATTTGTCGAATTTGAGTGAATGAGTGAATGGGTTGGTCACTGAAAAAAGCAAAAACAAAAGATCGGGGTTCCCACCTGAAGCATGCATGGCCTGGCGCACAATCACATGGCCGCAGGAATGAATGAATGGCACAGCCCTTTAGGAAATGAAATCATTTGAATATACTGCATTTGGATGGTTTTTCTACAATGCATTCATCAATCACCAAGAAAGACAAAAGCAAGTCCTTGCCTGAGACTGGGAAGCAGAAAGTTGATGCACCATACACACACACACACACACACACACACACACACACGCACACGCACACGCACACGCACACGCACACAGATATGCAGCCTGGATGGTCTCTGTCTCCTGTCTCAGCCAGGCACTGACGCAGCTTTGTCCCCTTATCTGAGCACCGTCCTCCTTCCTGGGATGAGGCCTTGTCCTACACCTCAGCCCCATCCCCACCTGCCCCACCCCATCCGTCTTGACAGGGGTGTCTTACCTGTCCCGTCAGGGCAGCCGGCAGCTTTGGTCAACAGCAAAGGTCTTCTGCTGAGCAAGGTCCTGGGTCCCCTTCTTCAAGTGACCAGATGGGTGTCCCCTAAGAGACACAGAGGCGGTTTAGAACTTCCACCCTTACCAGGGCACCAGGTAAAATCGAGGCTGCAGTGCTCTCCGCCTGGAATTTCCTTTGCTACAGTTTCCACCTGTGGGAATAAATCGTACCCATCCTTACGGCTCCTTCCTGACCTCCCCGCCAAGATGCACCCTCGGATGGGATTGGTTATTCATGTACTCGTCGCTCCTTTGACCCTTGAGGCCCCGTGAAGGCAGGGACTGTGTCTTACTCATCCTCGTCTCTCCCTTCCACACACTGCACACAGTAGGCGCTCTGTTGTGCATTTACAGTGCACTGAGCTTCATGACAATGTACCATGCGGGGTCATTTCATTTGATCCTTTAACGATCCTGTCTTGCATTGTGATTCCATTTCAGTGTAAGAAAAACCTTCCATAGGAAGAAAACCACATAGTCTGTTCTGCTTGAGGCCAGCTTGCATTTTATAAACCGAAGCAAATTTCATAAGCTGTTTTTGGTCTGGGGATGTTGATATAAAGAATTTGACTTGAGCACAGGATGCAAATGAGTAAGTGGCAAACTATTTTTCTATTATGTTCCTAAAATAGCCCGGATGCTGGCACAGAGCGCTTCATCTTGGCCCGTCCCTGAGCTCCACTGGGGCTGAGTAAAATTAGGCAAAGCCGGCCCCTCCAGAAGGCTTTCAGTTGTTTGGTGCTATCTTAAAGCAGAGGAATTTTCTGTGATTTTTCTCATGAAAAAGTCTTCAGAACATTATTCAGCACAACAAAAAACTTGATGAAATGTTTGTGCTATTTAAAAAATTGGCAAATCAAGGACACAGAGTGCTTTTAAAAGCCATTGCCGAAAATATGGCAAGTATCTTCCTATAACTATGAGAGATCTGAAACATCTGTGCTCAATTTCCGCTCTGGAGGATTGGGGTTGAGGAACTGATAGGGATGGCGTTTTGCTCATAAATACAGTGATACCTCCAAGGGAAGCTGCGTTAGCTCAGTACATGGAAATCACAGCGGAGCGTCGTGAGTCCACACTGAAAATGCCCACCAGGCTGAGGGTGTGTGCAAGCTGCCGAAGGTGCAGGGGACCCGGCCCACAGCTAGGACCTCCCGTGCGGTACCTAATGGAAAGACAGCGGCAAGCCTGCACACAGCCCGGAACACCCTGGCTCTGCCATCCGGGTCAGGGACGCTCCACCAGTGATCACTAGTACAGAAAAGCTCATGGCGACCTTGGGGAACGTGATTAACTGTCAGAGAAATAAAAAAAGACGTGCGCTTCATGATCCCTTCCGCAAATGGGACAATAAGCCGGCCTGGGACTGTGGATGCGTCACCTCTGTATGTTCGAGTCCTGGTGTCACCTGTGGTTCTTCTGCAGGAGGACAGCGTGCCGTGGGCATCTGAGGCCCCACAGCACATGGTGGGGGGAAAGATGGAACCACTCCAGCCCCCTAAGCTCTCCCAGAAAATGAGTGTCAAATATGCCGAACACCAAATATGACTTCACAGCAGCTACTCATCTGGCATCTCCACGTCCGGGAACAATATGTCAGCAGCCCCCTAAGTTACGGACCTTCCAAAACTTACTATAGTTAAACCATGAGTTTAACATGACACCTAAAAGGCAAATGCCTTCTTCTGCTGCTTGCTCGTGATTTCATTGATTTGGTTGTTTTCTCACCATCATATTTAAAAATATTCTTTTTAAAATTGAAGTATAATTACACATAATAAAATGTACAAATGTTAAATGTGCATGCACTTGTACATGGAGGTACATATATGCAAAAATTCTGCAACTTTGACCAATGTGTGCAGCATGCATACAACACAGGCGACTGACTCACCCCAGTTTGACAACTGACAGCGCCACACCTTGGGAAGCCCTCATGCTTAGGTATCGACCGACTCGCTGAGATATAGAACATTTCCATCACCCCACAAAGTTCCTTGTGCCTCTTCGTAGTCAACCCACCCACCCTCCAAAGACCACCCCTCTTCTGGTTTCCGTCATCAGAGCTCAGTTTTTCCTGGTCTAGAATTTCACATAAATGGAATTGTTCAATACGTATGTTTTTGTGTCTGGCTTCTTTCACTCAACATAATGTTTTTGAGATCCTTTCACGTTGTTTGTTTTATTGCTGAGCAGTATATGGCATCTATGACTATGATTTGCTTATTCTTTCACCTGTTAATGGACACTAGGTTCTCGGCAGCTTTGGGGCATTGTGAACCAAACCCCCACGGCCACCCTTGTGCATGTCTCCCTGTGGACGTGTTTTCGTGTCTCTGGGGTGAATGTGCAGGAGTTGAGTGATTGGATCATATGGTAGGTTATGTTTCTAGGGAGCTTCCAAACGGCATTCCACAGCGCTGTACAATGCGACACTCCCACAGCAATGGACCAGAGTTCCAGTTGCTCAGCACCCTCCCCGACATGTGGTCCTGTCAGTCTTTTAATCGTGGACATTCCAGTGGGTGAGAGTGGCATCTGCTCGAGGTTTCATTCTGCATGTCCCTGGCGATGGAGGGGCGGAGCTCCTTTGCTGTACTTTTGGCCCTTTGCAAGTCTCCTTATATGAGCTGTCTGCTCAGTCCCCAAGCTTCTGGCCCATTATCTAAACGATTTGTTTGTCTTTTCCTTAGTGATTTGTGGGAAGTCCTTACATACTCTGGGCGCAAGTGTTCTGCCACATCTGCGTATCTGGATATTTCCCCCCAGTCTGCGGCTTGTGTTTTCATTGAGTCCCTGGATCTTGTTTTTTTGTTGTTTGTTTACTTGTTTTTTCTCTCTGTCCTTCAATTGGGTAATTTTATTGAGCATTCCTTAAGTCCACCGGTCCTTTCTTCTACTCTGTCCAATCTATTATTAATATTATTCAATAGATTTTAATTGCAAATATTTGTGCTTTTCAGTTCCACAATTGACATTTGGTTCCTGTTTAGAATTCCCGGATCTCTGCTGAAATTGTCCTCTCTTCATCCATTGTAACCACCTTTCTCATAGTTGTTTTCTACGACTTACCTGCTAATTCCAGCATCTGCAAGTCTTTCTCAAGTGACTGTTCTTCCTCTTGCCCCCGAGTCTCCTTTTCCTGATTCTTCTTGTCCAGTAACTCCCCGTCCGTGCTGGACATGGTGGGCCGCACCTTACAGAGGCTCCGGACTCTGCTCTCCTGTTTGAAAGAGCGCTGGATTTGGTTCAAGCAGGTAGTTAACTTACCTCGACCCTGCATGTCACCTTGATCTTACTGAGACTTTGCTCTAGGCTTTGTGTCTATTTTGATTTTTCTGTCAGAGCCCTCAGTCCTGGAGAGTGTTCTTACCATTAAGATGTAGTCCTTCTAGGATTCCAACGACAACTCCTTCTAATTTGGAAGGACTCGAATTCCTAACTTTACCTCCAGCAGTAGGCAGCTGCTGCAATCTCTGCTCAACTTTTTCCAGCTTCCAGCTGTTCCTTCCTTCTTGGTTTCTTGGCGAATCAACCCACGTAGACACAGTCCGGGACAAGCCATGGATGCTCGATAAGTTAGCATGCAAATCTTGAGGCTCGACCTCTGTGGGCCCCCCTTTTCTGGGATTTCCCTACTAAATTTCCAGATGCACTTGTAGCCTTGGACCCAGACATCTAACTCTTCAGTCAGTAAGTCTTGAGCCCTTGAAGATGGGGCATGTCCTCTGGGAAAGTGGACGTCACCTTGTTTACTTCTCCTCCTTCAAAGGCTGTCTGGCCCCCGTCTCTCTGTGCATCTTACTACTCCCCAGTGCTCAAAGGGCCACTTTCTATACTCCATTTGAGGCTCGTCATTGTTACTGGCAGGAGGGTTAGTTTGATATAAGTTTCATCTCCATTGCCAGAAACTGAAAGGCCTCTGTCGCCTGTTTAAAACCAATTGAATTAATAGTTACTAAATCCCAATGCTAGGAGAAAATCGATTCCATTGCTAGTCAATAAGTACCTGCCCGTGTAGCATTTCTCTTCCACCAGGAAAAAGAGAATCGATTTTCACATCCTGTTTTATGCAGCACTTCATGAAAGTATTCTCCCTTCAGTTCAGCCACAAACAATTTTCAAGCACCCATGAGGTCCATGGCGCCGAACAAGGCTCTCTGAGGATGAAAAGGCCGTCTGGTCCCGGTCTCGGGAGGCTACCCCAAGAGAGCTGCGCACAGGTGCTCTAGGGGCTGTCTGAGCACCTGGCACGAAGTGCAGGAGAGCAGTCACCCTCAGCCCGTCTCCCAGGGGCACATGTGGCATGTAATCGCCTGAGGCATGACATCCTCCTACCCAGGCACTCTGCTGATGCAAAATTCCTGCCACTCCGTGAGGGTGAAATTTTATGGGAATGACATTTAAAGCAAATAGTTTCACAGACTTCATCATGGTAGCTATCACTAGTCACAAATTAACAGTGATGCATTTCACACCTGTTGGAACCCTCCGAAACTGCTGCAATAGTCACTCCAGAGCCATTCTGAAGTACGCAACATGACGGAAGTATATTTCAGAAGACGTTTCCGGCTTCGGTAGGGAGAATGGATCAAATAGGGACAGAATAGAATGGAAGTTTAGTATGGAAATGTAATACTTTTTTCCCCTTCTTATTTTTTATTTCAAAATATTACGGGGGTACAAATATTTTTGGTTACACGGATCATGTTTGTAATGCTTGAGTCAGTGCTATAAGTGTGCCCATTGCCCAGATAGTGTTCATTGTACCCGTTAAGTAGGTTTTTACTGAGCCCCTCCCCACCCCATCCCCTCTGCTTGAATTCCAATGACTTTTACTTCCCTTTGTGCACACGTGTGCTCATCAGTTAATTCCAATCAATTTCAAAGGATTGCTTGATAGGAGACTTCTGTTTTAAATGGAACTTGGAAATATCTGGGAAATCACTGGAATAAACGTACTTCATAGACCTCCTCCCCAAAAAAGAATGGGAGTTCAGATAGCCCGCGGATGGACTTCCAAGTGTCGCCCTCTAAAACCGTACCGAAATTTCACATGTATACGCCCCACTGCCCCTACCCCCGTAAGAGGAGTCCAGCTTTCATCAGATTCTCAAAGGAATTCACCAACTCCTAAAATTTAAGAATCCCTGGTCTGGAACCCAGACTTTTTTTTCCTTTCTTCCTTCCTTCCTTCCTCCTCTCTCCCTCTCCCCCAAATGTTTGTGATCATGGAAACAATCGGTAAATATTTTTAAACCACTCCCACAAATATCTGCATATTTATATATAAATTATGTTCATAATCTACCATCATTAGTTAATATACAAAGGTACACTAGCCACTTAGCATGAGGCTAGTCATTAACGACAGGAAATGCAAATTCATGTTTGAAGCGGTTTCACTGGTTACTAATTGCTGTTATCCACCTGGTGACCTGGTACTGAGGCCGAGCAGAAGCTCCCACCTGAGGTGAGAAACCAGGCTCTCATTTCTTGTTTGTTTGTGGTTTGGGGGAATTATCTTTTTGGGAATCTTTTAAATATTTTTAAGCCATTTATCTACTTTTCGAATTCTAGTTAAAATGAGTTATTTAATCCATAAGTCCATTTAACCTGCTCCATGGAAACACATCAAAATATGCTGAAAATGATCAAATGAGAGAAAAATCCCACTGCCGGCCCCAGAAATACCTCATGTATCATTAGGACATAGAGTGACCATATGAAGTGGGCTTATATTCAAAAATTAGTAATATTTAATTTCTAATTTTTAGTTAAAATACATATTAGTAGACATTCTAGCATTTTCTTCCTGTAACTCTATAGATTGCCTCATGCACCCCATCTCAGAGACCCCCAGTCTGGCAGTTGACTTAAATCCATGGACAGGGGAAACGGGGAGCCAGGTACAGATCTTGGTGGTGTCAGCAAACGTGCCAAAGGGGACACGATAGAGAGGAAGCAAGGGACCAATGTGGGCATCTGATGGGGTTTAGGGGAGAAGGGAGGAAGGAGGCCAAGACGATTCCAACGTTTTCACTCCAAGAAACAGGAGAAAGTTACTGGAATGGGGGTGCCCTGGGAGGGCAGAGGCACTGACTGGGGCGGGAGTGGGTCCACGTTCTGTCCCGGAAATGTGGTGACTGGGCTGCTGAAGGAAGCGCCTGAGATGCCCGGCAGGTGTCACCTCCCGAGCACCACGTGCCCTGACCTCAGTCAGCCCCGCTCCGGGCACAGTTTGGGCTCCCAGTTCCGGCGCGAGAGGCTGTCCCCAGGAGGGCGGGAACTCTCTGCCTCCCTCACTGTCATCCAGGTGAGGGCTTTCTGCCCTCCGGTAACTGGAAGGGCAAGGCCGGGGCACCGGTGAGAAGCTCGAGGTAGGGCCACAGGGATGACGCTCTCAGCGGAGGGTGAGTCACTCTCGTGGCTCACGTGGCTGCTCAGAGGCCCTCTGCCCGAGAAGCTCTGTGTCCTTGTGCAGACTGGACCCCCCTCCACAGATGCTCGTGACCTTCTTTCCCCAGGCAGCCCACGGGGCTTTTCCAACGAGCTCCCGAACGGAGGGAACTCTGTGTTCGGGGCAGGAACTCCACATGGTTTCCACTGTGTGGTGCCTCTCACCAGGCTGCCCGGCTGCCTCTGCTTTCTCATGCACCCTTCCTGAAGGTGGCATCTGTGTGTGTATATATATATATTTTTTTTTCTTTTTTTTTTGAGACAGAATCTCACTCTGTTGCCCGGGCTCGAGTGCCATGGCGTCAGCCTACCTCATGGCAATCTCAAACTCCTAGGTTGAAGTGATCCTCCTGCCTCAGCCTCCCGAGTAGCTGGGACTACAGGCATGAGCCACCATGCCTGGCTAATTTTTTCTATGTATTTTTAGTTTTCCAGCTAATTTCTTTCTATTTTTAGTAGAGACAGGGTCTTGCTCTTGCTCAGGCTGGTCTCGAACTCCTGAGCTCAAAAGATCCACCCACCTTGGCCTCCCAGAGTGCTAGGATTATAGGCGTGAGCCACCATGCCCGGCCGCCATCTGTATTTTTGTGACGGGCCTTTGTACCGGGCTTGGAGATGAACACACTGATTCTCTGGCCCTGGACGTCAGATCTGTGATGTAGCTTCTCTATTTCCTGCTCTGAAATAACCCCTGGTGGGCAGCAGCATCATCTGGAACAGCAGAAGGGCTCCGGGGCGGGGCTTGGGTAGTGCTGGCGGGAGGGCAGAGACAGCTGCCGGACAGCCGTGCAGGAGAGGCTGCGGGTCCAGGCTGGAAAGAAAGCCACAACTTCTCAGCACGACGGAGGGGTCCTGTGGGTCTTTATCTCCCTCCAGGAGACACCCCAACACGGGAGACCCTTGAAGCTGCCTAAGGTCCCTGCCCACCTCCCCTCACGCCCAGGCAGAAGCTGTTATCCATTCATTCTAGACCCAGGCCTTTGAGGGCAGGAGCTAGAGAGACCATTTACTGATTGCCTACGTGTCAAGCCCTGTTACTGGGCTTGGCTCGTTACTGGACTGTCCCCACCCTGACAAGGTATTAAACAGATACCACAGTCTGAATGTTGCCCCCCCCAATTCATATATTGAAACCTAACCCCCAATGCTCCGGTATTAAGAGCTAGGGCCTGTGGGGGGTAATGAGGTCATGAGAGCCAAACCCTCGTGAGTGGGACTAGCGCCCTTCAAAAGGGCTGAGGGAGCCTTTTTGTCTCTTCCACCACGTGAGGCCCCACCTACGAGGAATGGGCCCTTGCCAAAGCCGGACACCAAAGCTGCTGGCACCGTGGTCTTGGACCTCCCAGCCTCCACAACTGTGAACAGTAAATTTCTGTTTTACAAATTAGCCGACCTAAGGTATTTGTCACAGCAGCACAAAGGGACTAAGACCGCAGGCACCAACATTTCCATTAAAGGGTGAGAACTGGCTCTGAAGCGAGGGCAGCCCCTCAGAGCACATCACCAGAGGAGGATGCCCGTGGACACGAGCCGCGGAGGTCATGACGTCACAGGACCATCTGAGGATCTGGTGATCCCCGAAAGGTGGCTCTTCCCTGGAAGTGGATGGCTGACGGGGGAGGGGCAGGGAACAGAACTCGCAGTGTCCAGAGGCTGGAACTACTCAGACACCTCCAGCCAGCCCCTGAGGCGTGAGGCCCCTGTCTCTGGACAACAACCCAATGGGGAGAGTAAGGAGGAGGGTCAGGAACTGGACCCAATTCCATAAGCTCGGCCGTTACACCCTCACTAAGCAGCTGCCACGTCCCATCCCCAGAGAGGGTGTAAAGCTGAGGAAGACGTGGCCAGTTCCTGCTGGCCCCACTCCAACAGCCCGTTATGGAAAAATGTAAGCACTAGAGTAAAAAGTGTCTCAAAGTTCTGATGAAGGACAGGGAGGGAGAAGCAGGCCTGGGAGGTGGGAGGCTTCCTCCAGGGGGGAAGGAACTTAGATGCAGCTTTGGATAAGGAGTTCCAGGCATCCCAAGTCAGCCAGGAGGGCAGCGGCGTGTCTGTCTCCCTGGTGGCTGTGCGGCGGACTCCAGCACAGCACCTGGGAGGTAGCGGGTGCGGGCGCGCGCACGACTGAACAGATGGAAAACAGCAAAGATGCAGAGTTATCACAGTGCCCGGGGCTGGAGGGCAGGTGAGCAGCCAACACAAGGCCAGCGCAGCTGGAGAGGCGGTGGCTCAAGGTTTCCTACAAGGAGGATCCCATCACTTAGGGAGTATGGGTCCTAAGTGGTGTGAATACAGCGTAGGAGAGTCAATCAACAGGTATTTCCTTAGGGTCTACAGTGTGTTGGGTGTAGTACAAGCTCTGGGAGTTCGGTGATGAACAAGGTCACAGTTGCTCTGCCAACCCACCTGAGTCCACTCAGTCACCCTGCCCAATGTCACCTGGATCTGTCCTCCCTCTCACGTCACTGGACTTGCCTTTTCTATGCAATGAAACCTTCGCAGGGATCCCCTTCCTCCTGTCTCCTTCATCTAGCTTCCAGGGTACCTTCCTAAGAACCAAAGCAATCTGGCCACATCACCTGGTTGGAAATATACCAAATGTTAACTGTCCCTACCTGGGGGTGGGGGCATCGCAGCTGACTTCACTATGGCCCCCTCCCTCTTCCACCGCAGTCCTCCCCCATCCAGCCACGTGGAAGCTCCCCCTACCTCAAACACACCAGTACCTTTCCCACCCCTGCTTCTGGGGGGCCTTTTTCCTCTTATTCGAGACTGACGGCTAACAACTAACGTGCTGGACCAGGAGGCAGGCGGCAGGCGCTTTTGAAACCTTACCTAATCCCCCAATTTATTTTTAAATCCACCTCTAGGGTGTGGACGGTGAGCTTCCCAGAGCTCAGGCAAGTTCACTCCTTTTTCGCCTGTATATTGAGAGCAGCAGATGCACCAGACCAGATCCTGGAAGCTGCGGACCCACGAGTGGAGTGGCAGGTCCTTGCTCTCAGGAGGCAGACACAGGGGCAGACGCGAGCACGGGGAAACGCGCGAGAAGACAGAAACGCACACTCCGCAGGATGATTCGGAACGCAGTGAAGCAAGCACCCGGGAGGCTGGCCAAGGTCACCTGGGCCTGACCCCAGAGCCTGGCTCTCACCCCTCCGTGACGGATGCGACTCTGGCTCCCTGGGGGACGGGGAGAGGGGCAGTCTAAACCATATCCTGTGCCCGCCGCTCTGCCCAAACCCGCCTTGACAACCCAAGCCCCTGAAAGCCTGCCCACCGCCCCGGCCCCCATTAGACCTGTACCCACCGCCCTGGGGCGGGTCGTTCCAGCACTACGCTCCAGTCAAGCAATCCCGGCGAGGCCCACCCTCCCGTGCTCCCGGTCCCCGCCTACCCGCGCCCATGGGCCCCCAGGGTCCCGCGTGCCCGGCCCTGGGCATCCCTGGCGTCTTCGCGACCCTGGTTATCTCTGGCCCCTGTAGTTCCTGGTCCCGGCGTCCCCGCCCCAGATCCCCTCCCGGGCGTTCTTCCGGTCCCCGCGCCCCAGGCCCGGTCCCCCGGCCTCCCCGCGCCCCCGCGCCCCCAGCCTGCGCCCGCTGACGCCATGACGCCGCGGCGGAGGGAGGGGCGGAGCGGGCCGGGCCGGGCGGGCGCGAGCGGCGGCAGCGGCGTGTCCCGCGGCAGCAGCGGGCGACGGGCCGATGGACATGGGCACCCAGGGCTCGGGGCGCAAGCGGCTCCCCAACCGGGAGCGGCTGTCGGCGGAGGACGACGCGCTGAACCAGATTGCGCGGGAGGTGAGCGCGCCGGGCGCGCGGGGGCGGCCCGTTATGCGGGCTGGGCGGGCGCGGTGGCCCCGCGGCAGCTGTCAGGCGTCGGGCAGTCTGTCCCGCCGATCGTCCGGCCGCCGGCGGCCTGGGCCGGGCAGGACGCGGGCAGGGGCGCGGGTCCCCAGCACTGGGCCCGGCTCTGATCTCCGCGGCCTGCGGACCCGGTACTGGTTCTCCAGCCCGGGGACAGGCCGAGGACGCTACACGCCCTCCCCCTCCCCGGCCTCCCTCCGCCGCTGCGCCCCGGGGAGAGGAGCCGGCACGCAGCGGCACTAGGTGGCCCTGGGCCGGGCCGGTGGGGACGGGCGCCCTGCTTTGTTGTGCCACAAGGGAGAAGGACCGACCCTGGAGGCCACATGGCCCTGCCGAAATAGCCCAAGTTTGCCATCTATTCATCGATTGTCACCCGTAGGGTGCAGCTTGGAGATGAACCTGAGGTCACTGTGAATCCTGTTTCTGGACTGAGCCTGAAAACGAGTCCAGGCACACAGAAAGGTTCTCATTAAAGTTTCCTGGGCAGAGTTTATTGTAACGGAGATCACGTTCCGTAATGAACTTCAGTGTAAGGAACTGAAGGTGCCCTAGAGTGGGTATTTGTACAGATGCGCTTTCTCTCCCGCAAGGATTCTACCTTAAGGCTAAACAACCCAGGTGACATCCGGGGAGATGTACAGCCGTTAGAGAGCAGCAGCTTTGGGGAAGGGCAGCAAGTGGGTTGGGGCCCTGGGTGGACAAAGGAAGCTTAATTTTTTGTGGTATCCCCTTCGGTGCCCTTTGAATCGTGTGCCATGTGCATCTGTGCACCCTCCTCCTAGGTTCTCCTCCGTATTGGGGTACAGTGCAGAGTCGTTCTGTTATACATATTGTGCTCACGTGGAAAACTCCCAGGCAGTTTAGGCTGTGGTGTCTGGTTGCATCAGTCAGGTATTTATTGGGCTCTACTCTATAACCAGCTATGAGGTGTTCGTAGCTGTAAATACCTAAGTTTGCTTTTATGGACCTGTGGCAGTCAATCAGTATTTATTGAACATTGAATGAATGAAGACTTTCGTTTTACTCTATATGAGGCAAATGGGCTTCCCAGGCAAACTCCTATTCATCCCTTGAAGCCCACTGTAGATGCTGTGTGAGACCTCCCCATGCCTAGCTCTCTGGTGTCGCCCCAAGCATAAGTCTCCTGGCCTCCACTTGGCTCCCCTGGCTCTTGCTTCCTGCACCCGCTGTGGCAGCCAGGATGCCTCATCATTTGCTCACTTGTAGAGGGTGACACCCAGACAGGCAGTGTCTCACTGTTGTATCCCAAGAGCTCAACACAGAGCCAGGCACATAGTAGGTGCTTGTCTGTGCATGTTGCACTAATTCATAAACAAAAGAAGTACAGACATTTAAAGGACCTTTGGCTAAATATAGATATTTGCTAAATATAGTAGCTTGAATATAACTCACCCTCCCACCTCCTGTGAAGACAATCATTTATGTATGTGTTTGACCATAACACCAAACAAGTGTTCCCTACAGGGCCGGAGTGACCGATGAACCGTGGGCCTTGTCTTGCTGTCTGTGGTTGCAGGGCAAAGGAACGAGAAGAATGAGAGTTCCCAAAGTCTTCCTCTTATCTGCTGGCTTTTATAAAAATAGATTAAACGAAAGGGAAGGAAGGGAATGCTCCCCGGGTTGACAGCCCTGAGGTCCTGCCCCCTGTCCAGGGAGGTGCCCTTGGCAGTTATAAAGATAGACCTGGGAGTCAGAGCTGGGCTTGGAAACCACGCGGTTCTTCGCTGGCTGTGCCGTCCTAGGAAAGTGAGTCACTCAAGCTCCTGTGAGCCTCCGTTTTCTCATCTCTAAAATGGGGAAAGAGAAATGCCTCTTGGCTTTCAGGATTAAAGAGAGTTGGGTCGCAGATATAAAGTATGTGACTAGGCTCTGGGTAAATAGGAGAGCTCCCCTCACCCCCCCTCTGATAAAAAGCAACCACAGAGGCAGCTGTTACAAGTAGTGAGTGGCACATATTGATAGGCGTGGAGGGAGCAGGTGCAACATTTTATGTTTTACTACAAATTGAATTCTATTTCCCAACTGTGAAAACTCGCTATTCAAATGGCGAATATCTACTCATTGAGTTCTTAAGCATTCTTATAAAAATCAACAAAATTGTCTAAAGTTCAGTACTTTCTTATTCACTCATTGACTCAACAGACACAAGTCATGGTCCCCAAATCCCGTGCAAGGCAGACGAGGAGCCAGGGAGTAGCCTGGCAGGGATCTGCCCCCGAGAAGCTGGGTCAGAAGCGACTGGGATCTGTAGATCAGTGACATTAACGGAAGACAGGAAGTGATCTGATACACGGGGCATGGGCAGTGCTCTGAAGGTTTGGAAATGAGAGAGGACTGCAGCCAGACGATGGGATCAGAAGTGGCTTCCTGGAGGAAGCGGCACTTTGAGTTCTTGAAGGATGTATCTCCAAGTCGGGATGCTTGGCTGCCAGGACAGAAACCCTGACCGGACTGGCATTGGCAAGGGGAAGTATGTTGGCCTGAGAACAGAAAGCCCGGAGGCAGGGCAGGATTCCCACCAGCTCCGCCTGGCTCTGCCGTGCCTGGTGGAGGCCTACTGGCCGCGGCTGCCCCTCGGGAGCTCCCGCTCTATCCCTCTGGGTGGCTCTCACCTGAGAGCTAGAAGTGTCTCCCTGGCCGCCCTCTGCGACTAGGACAGTTGACTCAGGGGCCCCGCACAGTCCCAGTGGCAAGAGGGGTAGAGGCCAGCATGACAAGTGAGGCCCATCCCGGAGCTGGGCAGAGGCAGCCTGCCCTGGGAGCACTGGAGGCGGTTTGGGGGCCTGCAGGGAAATTCGGCCCTTAAGGAAGGGGCAGGATGGACTTGGTCAGGCATCCAGAATGCGCCTCCTGGAGGGTCAGTGGGGAATCCTCAGTGAGCGCACCGGCAGGGACGCAGGGCCCGTTTGCGCTTTTTGGGTAGGAGCCCGAGGCAGGGCTGGTGAGACAGTTGAAGCCATACGTTTCTACGTCTACAATTAACATTATGGTTTCAACTCCAGGCAGGTTTATATTAATAGTAAATAGAGTTGTTGTTTTAAAACGCCTTGCATTAGCACAAGTCGATTGCTTCTCGCTGTCTTGTCGCGAGGGAATTCAGGCAAGATGTTTGTCAGGAAAACGGTCCAGCGAGCACTTTGCGAAGCTCCTTATGGCTGAAGACAAGAGTTGTGTTTCTCACATCTGGGAGAGGTGTTTCCAAAGCAGATAGATTTTTCTCTCCTACCACGTCTGACATTCTGCTGGTGATTTTCGGTCGTGTCCCAAATTCTCCCTCGGCACTCTGCCACCGCTAAAATGATACTGCTCTCACCACGCCCGAGGCAATCCAGGTGCTCCTCTCAGTGAGGAGTGCCTGTCCTCTCACAGACGTGGTATCGGTGCAGGCGGCATCGGTAACTGGTAGCAGCTGGGGTCCTTTCCACGTTGCAGCGGGCCTCTCCTTCCTTCGTGGCCCCACGAGCGTCCCCTTCCTCACTCAGCAGGACTGTTTCCTGGAGTGTCCTCTCCAACTGGACCTGCTCCTCTGGGCCCGCGACCATGCCGGGCACACTGGTGGCCCACCCTGCTCCCCTCTATTGGCCCCGAGCTGACTTCCTGGACTGTTCAGGGCTCACAGCTCCCTCTTTCACTTGAGAAGGGGCCACGCAGAAGTGGCTTTGTGGAGGAAGGGGTCACACCACCGCAGGGCAGCCCGTGGCCATTGACGTGTCTCAGATGGAACCAACTCTGTGGTGCGTTCGCTGCTCTGGAGCTGGTGGGGTCAGGCTGGGGGTGACTCCGCCGAGGACACTTGCTGGCCAAGCCCTTTCTCCCCGCCCCGCCCGCCTCCCTCATGCCCCTCACAGCCCTGGGCTCTGCTTCTGGGGAACCCCACGTGAGCCGCGCCCCTCATTTGGGCAGTCCATACATACAGGGCATCTTACTTTCACTTTGCCCTTCCCCGCTGCCCTTCCCAAATGGCTGTCATACATCAGCTTGTGTTGAGGGACCGTCCCTGTTCTCAAGGCTGCCGAGCACCAAGCCGGGGTGCGCCGCGCACGATCTTTCTCAGAACAGCCCGGAAATCAGGTTCGGAACCTTCGCTTCACCTTTCCCCAGCGCGGACCTGACCTGGCTCCCCGGGCACCGAGCAGCGCCGGACGAGCCCAGCGGCCGGGACCACACTCCTTCGGGCGTGGTGACCTTGGGCCGGCATTTACCTGAGTGCAGTCAAGATGTGGGACTTGTCGCCACCGCCTGTTGCACCGTGTTTGTGCCCTCACCTCCATGCCTGTTTTCTCCACGAATTTGCTTTTCTGAGGCTGGTCAGTGGGTAAAAACCAACTGGACCCTGACCGGAAGGTGCCGTCCCATGTCACCAGTGGTTTGTAATCAGGGACAGTGTCCTGGCCCCTCCTTCCACAGAAGTGGGGGGGGTGAGGGCAGAACACAGGGTGGTCCAGCATGGAGAGCTGTCCCGCTTCAAATTCTAACACAGCCACCCTGAGTCCCCGAGGGCTGCTCCTCTCTACTTCTCCTGAGACAGACACACATCTTGGCTTTAGGACTGTGACACAGCCGACACTCCAGATTTCTGTCACAAAGTCTGAGCCATGGGGGACACGAACACTGTGCCTGGGACCTTGGGCAGTTGCGTGATTCCCAGAAGACGCTTCTGGTAGGAGAGGGAATCGGAAAACTCAGCTGTGGATGGTCCTGTTGGTCCCTGGGGCCTGGGGCTCCACCCACAGCTGCTTCTGTGAGCGAGCCAGCTGTCTCCCTTCTCCTTCCCCGGGTGGATCCGTACTGACGAGTTGGCTCAGTGCTTAGGGTTGGATTTGTATGTGCAGGACGTGAAGAGGAAGTCAGGGGACCCAGACTCTAGCCGGCCTGACACCTGTGCACCCTGTCAGGGTATGGGACAGGAAAGGAGAGATGGAGACAGAGGTTGCCTCTCAGCCCGCAGTGTGCCAGGTACTCTTAGAAGCTTCACTCCCATAATTAGTATAAATCCTAGCACAAGAGTTTAGAGTGTCTCCATTTGGCAGAGAGAAAACAGGCTCAGAGACGCTAAAGGACTTGCCTAAGGT
Organism: Avahi laniger; assembly: GCA_963575035.1. Taxonomy (NCBI): domain Eukaryota; kingdom Metazoa; phylum Chordata; class Mammalia; order Primates; family Indriidae; genus Avahi; species Avahi laniger. The sequence goes on from CAUYSK010034222.1 coordinate 35,570, forward strand.
CATCTAGTAACTAAGAGGTGCTAGTTTGTCACCCAGGCTGTCTCCTGGATCAGATCCGAGGCTCCATCCAAGACCCTGTTCCAGCCAGTGTCCTGCAGTCAAGCCGACTTCATCGTGTCCCTGGGCCTCATTGTCCCCAGCTAACCTCTGCGCCATCAGGCATAACGTTTCACGAGCGAGAGTCCCACACTCTTCTCCGCCTTACTGTGTCTCTCGTCTTCCTTTTCCGTTCTTTCATCTTCAGAAAATTAGTTTTTATTTCGTCAAAGGAATAGATGTTTCTGCCCTTGCCCCTCTTCTGAGTCCATTCTCCACACAGCGGCTCTGTGGTCCTTTTCAAATGTGTCAGATCATGTCGCGTCTCTGATTAAAACTCCCCAGCAGCTTCTCATGTCACTCAGTAAAAGCCAAGTCCTCGAGTGGCCCGCGAGACCCTAAATGATCTGGTAATTCTCTCCGTGTTTATAAATAGTATGCATACATGCCCTATCTGGGTTTATCAGTTCTAGCTATTAGCAGCAGGCTTCCTGCACGAAAGAGTGAGGACTTGGTACGCTTGGACCTGGCTCGGGCCCACTTCCCACTTCCCTTCTCCTCTCCGCCACTCCATACTTGCTCTGTAGTCTTGGGTTGCATGAGTATTCGCTGGCAGAACGACAGACTGATTAAGAGTATGAGTGCTAGAGTCAGATTTCCTGGGTTCAAATCCTGATTACGACCCTTATTCCATGGCCTGGGGCAAATTACCTAACCACTTTGTGCCTCAGTTCCCCCATAGGTAAGGTAGGAACATTTTAAGAGTATACTTCTCATGGGGTGGTTATGAGGATAAATGAGATATTTCACAAAAAGACCTGAGAACAATGATTGGCACGTAGTAAATGCTTAGTTAATGCCAGTGTTGATGGCATGTCGCAGACTATGTAAATAGTGTCGTTTGCAGAGCCAAACAGTGTACTATAACATTTCTTTCCTTATACAACCTTTTGCTTTTTCTAGAGTTATTTTTTTCTTTTTTCAATTGCTTATCTGTCTACATCTTTCATATCTAATTCTTCACAAACCTTTCAACAATGAAACAAATCAGATAATCTATCATAATACCATTTTCTGTATGATTAAACAAATCAAATAATCTATCAATTCTATTTTATTCCCCCCAGAAATCTGGCCCTGAGCAACCCCTGTTCTCTGGATCTAATCTGGTCAGGCTGCTCTCTGGGTTTGCCGAAGCTGTCATTCCCTTTGCCGCCATTCCGAGAATTCCTTTTGCCACTTTTTTTCTTGTTGTTGTTGTTGTATCCCTATTTCCTGGATGTTATATTGTCTTCTTTCTTGGATTGCTATCTCATTTTGCTGGAACACATCCTTCAGTAGCTTTCTGAGCAAGAATGCCTTTTCTAAGTATTTGCAAGTCTGCAAATGACTTTATTCTACCATCACACTTGATTGATAGTTCGGTTGTGTATGAAGTTCTAGGTTAAAAATAATTTCCCAAAGAATGTTAAAGAACTCTAGGTATTCTTTGAAATAATTTCCAGTATGTATCGTTAATTGAAAAAGGCAACGTGCAGAAAGTAAAAATAGTGTGCTGTTCTCTGTGTGAGAAAGGCTGTAATTTTCTTGCATTTGCATTAAAAAACACTGGCAGAACACAGTAAAAGGAGTGTGGGGATGTAGGTGGCAGCGGCCTTGTCAAGTGTAACTTTTCATCCTCTTTTGATATTTGAACCGTGTGACCCTGTTACCTAGTCAATAAAATAATAAATATCAAAAAAGTAAAATTAAAAACAATTTTTACCACAATTTTAAGGTGTTTTTCTCATTGTATTCTAGCTTTCAGGATTGTTTTGAGAATCTTGATGCGTTGTATATTTTCAGTGTCTTGTATTAATATCCACTTTTACTCTCTAGAAACTTTCAGGATCTCTTTATCCTCAATTTTCTGGATTTTTTTTTTTTACTTATTGAGTATTCGCTGGGTTCATGCAATCTGGAAACCTGTATCCTAAAAGTCTGGAGACTTTTCTTGAATTTTTCCCCTCTCCATGATTTTTCTGTTCCATCTTACAGGAACTCCTGTTGTTTGGGTGAAAGTTCCTTTTCACTCTTATTTTCTCATTGTTTGTCTTTTGGTAGTGCTATATGGGAGATGACTCAACTTTACCTTCCACTCCTCCTACTAAGTTTACCTGATCTATATTTAATTTGCAAGATTATTTTTGGTTGTTCTTTGTTACTTTTTTATAGCATCCTTTTCTGATTCACAAAGGCTTATTACTCCAAGGATATTCACTTTGGTTTTTTGGTTCTTCCTGAAATTTTCTTTTTTCCTTGCATTTTGGTCTGTTTCTTCCTGTTTCCTTTTCTGTTTTGTCTGTTTTGGCCTCTGTCTCTCATCTTAGAGCCTTTCCCAGGTTAGTGGTGATCCCCGGCTGTGGATTCGTACTTGAGAGTGAGGCACTAAAAATTGCAGGTATGATTTGAGCAAAGACCAGGAGGGGAGATGTCACAAGGGTGAGCAGGACACCACCTGGGGTGCAATGGGGAGGCTGCAGTGTGGGTACCAGCCAGTGGGTCCTCAGGGCGGGGGCACACAGCCCTGGTTTGAACCCAGTCCCCTGCCTTCAAGACCAGTGTGGGGAGGAAACGTCGCTTAACATTAACAGGGCAGAATTCTCTAATTTGGTGCCTATAGGTAGTTTTGTTTTTGATTAAGGGAGTGGTAGAGATTGCGAAGATTGAAAACTAATCTCAGATTTATACCAGGAAAGGGCAGTTAACCTCTAATGTCCACACAGCCCAAACAGGAGAGCCAATCATTATGGTCTTCTTTTACTGAGAGTGGAATAAAATGTCAAATTAGGTGAGCAAATAGAGTAATAAAAACGAGATTTTCATAGCTTTGGGCGTGAAGAATAATTCACTTATTTGCTTGGAAAATCCTCTAAGATCTGAGATATACTTTCCATAAAACAAATGTAAAATACCTGGAGAGTTTAGGTAGGCAGAATGTGATACGGTCTTGGCAGTGGGTAAAGCCTGGATCAGCAAGTCCACGAGGGCCAGGTCTGTCTAGTGCCTCCGCTGCCAGATTATGTTACCAAGTTTCCACCCTCTTCTTGGCTCAGGGGAGTGAATGAAAAAATCTCCCCATGATTGGGATCCTGTTTCAACATAAAGAAACCAGAAGACCTAAGGTTGGTCAGTGTGCTTTAACCTCCATCACGTAGGTTCACCATTCTGCCACCCGTATTCTTAACTTCTCTCATTTTTATTTGTCACCTTCTTTTAGGCACCTGGGAAGACGTGGGATTTTTCAGGTTGACGCTTAGAGAGATGGGATTTGCCTGTTGACTGAACTAGCATGACTCCACCGTGGGTGCGCAAAGATAGTGCTTTAAACTACCGCATGCTTATTTTTAAGCCCAAGCAGTGCTGTCTGTAGGACTTTGTGCAGTGAGGAAATGTGTATCGTCATAGCCACTAGTCCTGTGTAACTACTGAGCACTTGAAACGTGGCTCATGCAACTGAAGACCTGCATTTTCAATTCAGTTTAAATGAATTTACATTTCGATAGCCATATATGGCTAGGGGCTGTGTATTGGATAGGGCAATTCTAGAGCAATAGTTTAGTCTTTGCGGCGATGTGTTGTAATAGAGGTATGTTCGGTAATGCGGAATACTTACTGAATATTTATACATGGGGCTGTATATCACTCATGACCAGGCACAGAAGAAGAGTGAAATGGTGGACTGACCTCTGGCAGGCTGGATCCTTGGTGGGGCTGTGGCCCCAGGGACCAGTGGCCAGGCTGTGGCCCGAGGCCGGCATGGGGAAAATGTGCTGGCCGTTGGAAAGAGCATGGTGAGCCTTCCTAAGCTGTGCGACCATAGACAAGTTCATCTTTCCTTTTTCTGTGAAAGAGAGTGATATTACCCGGGCTGGTCATATCAACTGCAGGGCCTGCCTCCTGGTGCCCAGCAGGCGCCAGCTCAGTGGTGACGCTCGTTTGCTACCATCGGTGGCTGTGTCTGTCTGTAGGAGGAGGCGCAGTGCTTCTTGACTGGTTGGCATGTGTCCTGGGGCTGAGATGGGGGTAGGAGGGAGAGAGAAAGGATGGGAGAAAAATACAGGAAAGACAAGCTCCCATGCACAAGAGGGACACGGATGGCCCTTGGGACCAATTCAATGAACTCAATAAAAACACTAATGGCTGTCACTGTAAATAGGCTTATGTCTTAGGGTCAGCGACCCTGTGGACTTCCTTATAAGTTTAGGGCCTGTGTGCCGTTCTTTGCGTTGAGACAGAAAGGACTCTCTGTTTCCAATAGCATTTTTGCTTCTTGATCTTGGATTAAGAATCAGCAGCACGTTGCTGTTGGGTTTTTGGAGCTGCTCTGTTCCCAAGCGGCCTCGCCTGGGTGCCCGGGTCTTCCTGGCTTCCTGGAAATATTGGGCCGCGGCCCCAGCCTTGCTCTGCGCTGTTTATCTTCGGGCTTATCTGACCTCTCAGAAGCTACTAAATTACCTGCCTATTTTTAACCCGAGTACCTGCCACATGAGTTGAGATGAGGAGATGGCCACATGGTCTTCCAACTCTTTATTTCAGTTTCTGAAGTTTTTTCTCTTACTTTTGTTTTCTGTTAGGGTTCCTTGGCCCCGGGCGGAATAATTCTCTGTCGCGGGCCATCCTGCCCATTGCAGGCTGTTTAACAGCATCCCTGGCCTCTGCCCAATAGCTGCCAGCAGCTCCCCGTCCCCAGTGTGACGCCCAAACACGTTTCCAGACACTGTCAAATGCCCCCAGGGAGCAGGACGCCTGCTTGCGGGTCATTGTCGTAGGTTTTCCCTGCCACACTGCCAGGTTTGTACCTTGAGCTCTGCGTCGCCCCGCAGTTATAGAAACCTGATCCTTCCCTCTTACCTCTTGTCAGTGGATATGACCGTTCCCCGGGGGGCAGAAAGCACTAGCTGAGCAAACCATGTTCTTCTCAGTGTTTCCTCCAGCTGAACCTCCTGGAAATTGGTACAGAGGGCCCCGCGTGCTCTGGAAGCCGTGGTGGAGCCGTATTAGGACTCAGCTGCAGACGCAGGAAATGGAGCCATCAGCTGCAAATTTGATTGCGCTTTGCTGCGTTCCAGAGTATGGCCGAGTGGATGGCGGGGCGGCGGGGTGGGGGCGGCAGCTATATCAAGATACCACAGCTGGATGGCTTAACACACTGTATCTCTCCCAGTTCGGAGGCTGGAAGTCAAGGGCACGCCCTTTGCTCCTTCAGACCACCGGAAGTCCAGGTGTGGCTGTGGGAGGAGGGACAGGGAAGACCCCCGTTCTCTCTCACTTGTGGGGGCAGGGCTGGAGACCTATTCATGCCCCACCCCCCAGGACGGCCCCCCAGATGAGAAGAGGGGACTGGATGTTGGACAACAAAAAAACGGTGACCAATACATGGGGTTAAAATTGTCCCCACGTCTTCTGCAAATGCTCGTAGCTGAACTTCTTAAAATAGACGGCTGGCTCATTGTCGTATGCTTATGCCTGTGCGTAGGCCCTGGGTCTGTGCATCTCAGCAGGACTCTCCTTACACCCCGGATTATTCTCCAGAAAGTGCAGTGCAGCCTCTGTCCCTCCGCTCTTGCTGGTCTCCGTGAGAGAACTGTGACAGGCAGTCATGTCTGTGCAAGTCTAGCCCTTCCTCCCCTCGGGCTGCAGAGATGAGGCAGGAAGGGACATTAGCCATGTTAAAGTTCTGGTACATTCACCTCCGCGGTTTGTACCTCTTGCTTCAGTTTTTGTGTACAATTCTGAAGGAAAACATACAC